>VZTT01012926.1:8619-18967 GCA_013400855.1 Buphagus erythrorhynchus | reverse complement strand
CCTGCACTGCACAGCCCAGCCCTGCACAGCCCGGCACAGCCCGGCCCTGCACTGCACAGCCCTGCCCAGCCCAGCCCGGCCCAGCCCGGCCCAGCCCAGCCCTTCCAGCGTCCCCTTCCATGTGTGACTGAGCTCCCCAGGACAAGGGACACCTCTGCCTGTGTGTCCCCAGAGGTCTGGGGTACGAGTGGCACAGGATACACACCTCCTTTACACTTTCTGGATTGTGCACAAAACTTGAAACCCAGTATAGTTATTTCTGAACCTCTTCCTTTAATATCTCAAATGAAGAGAGGAAAATAAATTTGGCTCTGACCTGGTACTTTTTTGTCTATGGTTGTGTTTTTTCACTGTGCTTTCCCAGTGTTGCTCTGAACTTTGTTTTATAAATATCTACATCAAAAAACCCACAGATACCTCTGGGTACATTTATAATACTCCTCTATTCTTTGATTCCTTAGTATGAAATAAACTGAATCAACCATTTAGGTTTACCTTTCTGTGCTGAAAAATAATGAAATACGACAGCTTATGGCTTTTCTCCTCTGGATGGCAGTAACTCCTGCTTAAACATTCTTGACCCGTGACTTCCATATCCTGCAGCAAGGGATTTCCTTTTGTTTGTCAGTGTGCTATCCAAAAGAAACATTTAATTTCATTCCTTCTATGTTTTTTCGAATTTAAATTTGAAAGCTAAGTAAGCTTTCAAGGAAGGAATCTGTTTAATGTAAAAATCTAATTACTCAGGTCCTATGTATAAAACCAGAACAGGAATCAGAAGAAAGGAATTGGTGCTGCACATTAGTATTTACTTGTATCCAACTACCTGTTTCATAAAAATGACCCCATGATGTTAAGAAAATCAAGTTCCTTGACATTAAACAATGAAAGAATACCAAGGAGACAGAAATGTCCTGACCTGAGAGCATACCAGAACATCTGGCCCTTTAAAATGCTCTCATTGTACCAGCACATCTGGATTTCTTGACTGTTCATTACAACATGAAATTTTAAGACAGAAAATATATCTAGTAAAGGTGACTTACAAAGACCCACTGTGCATTTATGCAGAGGTATGAGTGGGAATTAAGCCCTTCTCCCTTCACATCTGAGCAAGTAACACTTTTTCAGTAACAAAGCTGGACTCATACGTAGGACTTGTGTCTCCTCACCAGTCAGGACTAACTATTGCCTTGTTTTACTGCTGGTGCAAATGAAGCAGTTCAGAGCAGCAGTTTTCAAACACCAGTGCCTGTATTTATGCAAGTGAATCTGCACTTCAGCTGAGGTCTGTCCTTCAGAGCTAGAGTAGCCAGCCCAGTTTCTGGGGTGCTACATGTAAGGGCAGTGCACCCCAGCTCCTGACTTGGCAGCAGCAGTATATGGAACTTCTGTTTCCTTATATATATATATGTACATATATATTATTCTATCAGACAGCACATCACTGATTTTAGTTGTGCATTCACTTCCTGGTCTGTGGACTGAGATGGCCAATGGGCCTATAGGGGTTTTTCTACCAAGAGATTAGTGCTACCAATTCCTTTGAAAACCTTGTATGTTTTCATATGGAGAAAAACCCCTTGGCTCCTAGAATTAAGAAAAATGTTTCTGCCCACATACTTTTCAGTAGAAAAAACCAAATTTGGCAAGTTTATGTTAGTATTTCCAGAATCAAGACATTGCTTACATTTCCCCTCCAAATTGCTAATGCTCAGGAAAACTAACTTACTTAGACAGCCCTATTTCTACAGCTATAGTCCTGATCTTCAGCAGCCTGGTAAGGTACTGCCCATTTGCTTGTCCTGCCTGATCTGAATGAGGGAAGCAAAACAGTGCTGTGGTACACGAGCCGATCCCATAAAAGGCCCTACCCAAGTACTGGAAGCCCTCTGTGGTGACAGAAACATCAGTCCAGCACTGGAAATGAAGTGCTTCAGGAAGACATCATGTCTCCTGAGGTTCTTCAACAGACAGGGGAGCAAACTTTGTTACTGTCCTGGAAAAAGAGTGGCTCCTACCTGGTGACATGAATCCAGCTCCGAAGTGCAGAAGGAAATGGAATCACAGACACACTGTGTTTGGACAGCTTTGTTCAGGTAATTTTCTTGAGGAGTGTAGCAGAGATGCTCAAGAAGCTTTCAAGATTGAAGGTATCAGTGGGAGATAAGTTCAAATTAATCCAAGCTAGTGTCCTAGGCTCTTTTTTTGGAATGTAAGGAAAGCTGAAAAATAATAAAGTGGGTGCAACTAGAAAGGTGATTTTACAGTTTGCTGCAAAGCTGATTTTTCAGCCTTTCAAAAGAAAAGTTGATAAATTGTGTTACTCTGGTTTTACTGCAGGTCCACACCTTTGAGATCCCCAGGTTTGCTGAAAAATTTTCTCTGAAGACTTCATTAAGTTCTGGCCCTGACACCAATTTGTCAGCAAAAGATAAAACATGTTGAGAAGCTGACCCAAGAGGTTCCTCCTTAGCACATTTGTGAAGGCCTGTTGCTGCTCATACTGACTTCTGGGCTCAGGGGTAAAAGAAATAGAAAAAAGAGGGACAGCCCCAACCCATGAAACAAGTAAAGGGAAAACACATGACTTGTGGCATGTTTTATTATTGTGTTCTATTAAACACTGCTCTCTCCCACTGCAGTGCCTGAGTTTGCCTCTGCTCACCATGGCAGTAGGTAAAGAAAGGACAGGCATTGTAAAAAAAAAGAAAAATTGATTAAATGGTCAACTGCAGTTCCATTTTCACTGTATAATTTTCTAAGTATAAGCTTTGTCCAGGATGTGGGAGGAATGCTTCTGCCATGCAACAGTGGCCTACCAAATACCTCTCTCAGCCCTGTGAGCAATTTGTGCAGCATTCTGCATAGTCTCTTTATGACAAAGATGTAATTCATAAACCCCCCCCTTTCCCTTTGCTCCAAAAAAATGTCTGTACCAGTTTCCTAGTGGTGATGTGTACACATGACATAGTAGAAATACAGACAAAACACGTGCAGCACTGCATATGTTTCAAAAACTGAATTCTTCTTCTCCCTAATACATCAAAATGGAGTCTGATGGAAAACCAAGATGCTTTCCTGTGTGATGCTGGGGGCCACTGTGACAGATGAGGTCAGGAGAGGAAAAGGCATGCAAGAACATTTCTGGCTGAGTTCCAGAATACAGAGATTTCAAGTTTCTTGTGAGGACAGAAGAGCACTGTGCACTTGTATTTCTAGCTGTTGGCACTCCAACTATACCCAGCTAGTCAGAAGGATCGGTTATAGCTAGAGCTCAGTTTGAAAGGAGATTTCAAACAGATTAAAAATTCCTATTCATTACGAACTTCTAAATTAAGTGAAACTCACTGAAAGATTGGTCTCTTTCTGCATCCTGAATAATTCTTAACATTGTGATCAAGGAATGAGGTTATTTTTGACTCTTAATTTAGAAACACAGGTATGGGATTTATGCTAGCACTCCTAATGTCCAGAATTATGGAACTGTCAACAGTTTGTCAAGAAAAAACACTCACTCTGGACTTTTTAAAAAGAAAAACAACTTAAAAATCTGTTTGGGACAGCATCCCTGTCTTTCAGACTTGAGACATCTTGCAACCACAGGAGCACAAATGTAAATGCGAGGTGACCTGCACTGTGTGCAAGGAATGTGAAGTTTTTCTGAAATGCCTCCTTCTACTTCCCAAAACTAATTAGCACGTGCAGCCTTTCAACAAGGATTTCTTGCTTTCTCATGCAAATGCAGTGGCAGGAGTGCATCATACAGCACAGCCCTGGAAATGAGGGCAGGGTTACCTTTTCGGGTCCCTTCTAGACTTGCTTTCTGTACATGCTGCATGAAGCCCCTGCAGTGTTACACGAACAGACAGCACAAATAAACTCCAGCATAGTTACCACTACTTTCAGGTTTGATTTACCTGAGCAAGGTCTCCTTGGCTTGTCTTTCCATGTAGCATCACCTGCTGCTTCGACCTGCAGGAAACCAAAGGGAGAAAGTTTTCTGCGTGGGATATACACTTGTTTTCAAAAGAATTGTTGTATAAAACCCCCTATGCTTTCTCTGTTGCTGGAGTTGCCTGAGGCAGCTCTGTCATTGTTGATAATACATTAAGCACAATACATCAGCATGCCAGAGAAAAAGATTTCCCAGGATCAGCTATGCCCTTTGTAGAGTAGTAAGCAAGAATGACTAAGGTACAAAAGGGCATACTGTGGTGAAGCTTTTATGTGAGTGGGGACTGCAGAGGCAGAGAAGACATTAATGCCTTCTGCAAGCCACGAAGAAATTAGCAAGAAGTATAAATGGGAAATCAAAGACAAGTAGAACAGTCACACACCCAAAAATTCACCTGGACAACAGAGCTGTCTGAGTGATCCAGAAGCAAGAATCCTGTTTTCATGTGATGGCCCAACTGGCTGCCGAGATGGGGTTAGTCTGGCATCCATGAACTCCCTCCTGCTGTCACTGCTCAATCAGAAGAGTTTATTGCAGAACAATCTGAACAATATCTTTAATCTTCAACCCCAGTTTTTGCATAATTAAACCACAGTGGTTCAATGGTCAGGACTGTAAGTGAAAAGAAAGGATGGAGTCAGTTTGCAGGAAGCAGATGTCCTGTGACAGATGACCAAGTTATCTTTAAGCTGATACATAAACTGGTTTCTTTGCAAATCAGCAGAATGCAATGCCCAGCTGCTATAGCCTCCCCGAGTATACTGTGTGCATCTGCACTTTCTACTTGATTTCCTCTGCCCTGTCCCCTGCTGTACTCTGTGAACCTTCCTAAGGTTACAAAGGATCTTCCAAAATTGTCCCTGATAAAATCAATACCATAGCAGTAGTTTGATGAAGCTAATAGTGAACCCAAATATTCCACAGTTCTTGCTTGTTCCAGCCAACTTTTCACAACTGAGACAGATGTATTTGATTAAAAAAAAATCAGACAACTCTCCTCTCCCTTCCCTGCCCCTCCCCCCAAAAAATCAGGCCTATAATTATTCTATTAGCAGCAGACTGGTGAGTCAGTAAACCAAAGACATGAGGATACAAAACTTTGCATGACCAAATATGCCTAGAGTCTTTGAAGTTAAAAATTTTGCACTGGCAGTTGTTTAAATCTATTAAACTGTTGATTTTGGAAGGCTGACCAGAATGCCTTTGTAGAACTTCTTGCATACAGGAAAGCTTCACTTATTTGAGGGTTATCAGCACATCACCTTCTCCTTTTCACATCGTTTACACCCTTACAAAATGACTTATCCCAGTATCATTCTAGTCAAATTTAGAAGCATGTAATTGCTCCTCTCTCCAGTACAGCAATATCCCCTCAATGATCCCTCCACCTCAGATGGGTGCAGTAATATGGTGCTTTGAGTTGCACCCCAGTGGCCAAGGCTTTGAAAAACCATCTGAAAGACCAGAAAGTGCCAAGGTATATAGCGTGCCAAGGTGTTGGCTAAGGGGAGTGCCACCCCTTTGCTTCACTAATCACTCCATTTAAGGGTGTAGGGGCTGCTAGGGCAACCCAGGGCCATCCATCAAATCCTTCCTGAAAGGTATCTGAGAGCTAATCTGCATTTTACACAGCAGCTGCAAAAAGGAGCAGTGATGCTAAATCAGCAAGCCACTAATGTATCTAGTAAACACTTTTCTTTGATTTTTTCCAAGATTAAAGGCTTTCCTTTGGTCATCTTTCTTGGCAGTACAGAGAAAAGAATGTCATTTTTGTTAAAAAATGTCTTTTGTTAAAGAGATACTCACTTTTGACTGATGGAAGCTGTTTGCTGCATAAGGAATTGAAGGAAATTACATAATTTGCTTAATAACAATTAACATGGGAGTTTTTATAAAAAATAAGGGATTGCATCTGATTTCATATTCTTAAATAGCATTAATCAAAAGTATCTGGTGGCTAAATAAAATCATCCTCCTCCTCCATGAATGTGGTTCCCTACTGAAAGTTTGGGAAGAGAAAATTGCAGTTGGACATTATGCCAGAGACTTGTCCCCAGTTCAGTTCTGCTGGCCTTTTTTCCTGTTTTTGCCTGAGCGAGATGGTTCCCTGCAGGGAGCACCTGAGGGGCCTTCAGAGGAGTGCAGGGCTGGAGAAGAGCAGCTCAGAGCACTCTGCCTTGCTCACATCACCACAAGAGCTACAGAGGGAAAACACTCCTGACACTGCATTTCCTTTGCTGCATCCTCGGCCACTGTGCGATGGGCAGGAATAGCAGGAGGTGACACTGATGATTTCCAGCTTTAATACCCAGCTCTGTGGGGCAGCTTCCAACAGGTGAGTGAAATGAAGGATGGGACTTTTTTCATACTGATAAATCCAGCTGAATCGTGAGCGTTCCTGACAGTGTGCAAGGCTCTGATAAGAGCTTTATCAAGCATCAACTGGCTGCCATGCTGCCCCTGATCAGCCGCTTTTCCTAGCAACAGTACCCAGACAATAAGCACACATCTGTTGAGGGAGCACTTCACTGTCAGGGGAAGTGCTGTTACAGTAATTCATGCTTGAGACCAGGTGTAAACAAGGACAACCAGACCCCAGATTTGTATACACAAAGATGCTGGGACAACTGAGGATCTTTTAAAGATCCTCTTCAGCTCAGACTTCAGTTCTGCCCATCTGAGAGTCCCTCCATCTTCATAAGCAGCTCACTGGGGAGTCAACAGAAATAACTGTTAATAATTAAACACCAACTTGTGAGAAATGTAATTTCCAGATATTTTTTTAATACAACGTGTAATTAAGTTTTAACAAGGCTTATTCAGCTCTATAAGGACTTTGCAGAAAACCTTTAGTGGGAATGTAGAGGACAGAACTCTTGATCTAGAAAAGAAAAAAGGCCCATAAATATAATTTCTTTTGTTACAATGAGACTGAGTTTGCAATTTCTTGAATTAAACTGGGATAGACTTTGGGAGTCTGTCTCTCAAAGATCTAAGAATTCTGAGAGACTTCAAGTATTCAGATTTTCATCACTGGCAATATTAAAATCCTGGCTAAGAATATTCTTTGTCTTCATATGAATAAGGACTAATTCCATTTAGGAAATACAATATCTTGATTTAAAGGGAATTAATTTTGACCATCAAAACTGGTAGGAAAATATGTCTCACATTGAAAATAAAAGCCAGTCTGCCCATGGAACAGTAACATATGTTGCTGTCCATATCTGTGCACCTCCTCTGAAAGAGGTATGATGGTTTTTCCTGAAGCTATCCTGGGATAATTGTATCTTTGTCCTTTGTAAATTCACATATATTTTTATAAGAAAAGCAAAGATCCCAGTGGTGCCATTAGAAATAATCCTTTAAGAGATTTCCAAAGATATGTCTTGTTTAACTTCAACAGAGAGTTAACGAAACACTCTACAGAAATTTTATTTTTCCTCATAACCAACAATAGATCCCTGTAAGTGTAAAGTCAGTCATATACAATCAAATGTGCTGGCATAAAAGTAGTCATGCTCTCACTCCTATAAAAAGTAAATAAATGGTGCCAATAAAGACATGCCAACATGTGAGAATAAACCTTTTGTTTTAAAGCACATGTAACCAAAGAACATAGTATAAGCTTTTAAATTAATTTAGACTCAGGTCTTGGCTGTTTGTGAGTCTTTCTCAGTGACTGGATGACCAGAAGACTATTTGGGGTGAATTTTCATGCACAGATGCCACAAAATAGTGAAAAAGCTGAGTTTATTTCAAAGTGCATTCTTATTGAGTTCTCACAGAAAGAGAATAGAAGTAAATTTGTCCTCGCCTGTCATTTCCTTGAAACATTACCCACTGCAGCTAGCACTAGGGAAGATCTGTTTTTCCAAGTGCAAATGCACAGTATCAGGATCTAACTGAATTACGCTTGCCAGGAATGGACTTATACTTCCCAGGTAATAAAAATTACTTGTGTCAAAGTATCAGAAAAAGGCTGTACACCATGTAATACCTGGATGGATTTGCCAAAGCATCTGAAGGAGGATTATTAATAGAAAAAAGGGAACATACCGCTTTTAGTAGACTTCATTACCTCACAAACTAAGCAACAGTTGTTTCAGAAAATCAAGCAAACCCTGTGGCTGATTCCTCCAATTTTTTGCCATCTGCATCACTTTAAAATAGTCACATAGAAATGACATATTTGAAAAGTTGTGGTATTTTTTAACAGAAAAATTTAATTCTCATTCAGTGTTCTGTGAACAAAAACTTCAACACTTCTAAGAAATTAAAAAAGAAAGTGGTAAGCACATAAGGTTCTTGCTTACATCTGTTAGGAAGCAGAAAAAACCAGAACCCCAGAAATGTGGGGAGTGGAACTAGAAAACTGGATAAAAGAGCTGTATCCCAAGGACAGGTATATGATGACTATGAGTCCCAAGAACTTACTCCCAAAAAACCTCAGAGTGCCTTATAATGACATAACAAGTAAAGGATGGGCTGTACCTTTCTAGTAAAGTATTTCGGAAAGCTCTACTGAAATTTTTCCTCCTGAAATACTTTTTTTTTTTCAGGTTCCCTAGGCAAAGAGAATGATCTAAGCTAATATATTTCACTGCCACTAAGACAGGATGTAAGACATTGTCACAGCCTGCAGTGCATTAAGAGTATCTGGTATCCAACTGATATAAAGCAACTCTTATTTCTCAGAGGACAAAACCCCATGGCTCAATTGTGGGAGTCCAGATGAAAAGATTTACAGTACATAAATTCATTATAATACTGTCTTACCTGGAGTGTGTGTCACCCTCCATGCCTTCAGTGATAGGATTTCTGTCTCTGGTATTAATTTCTACTGGTTGGACCGATGAACATTTCTTGTTGTGCTGTTTGGCAAAGACAGATCTTAAGATATTTTAGAAAACAGTAGTATATGGTTGCTTCATAAAGGATATGCTGATTTATTAATCTAAGTTTTGAAGGATGTCTGTGTCTAATAGTTTCTTATTTTAACATGTGGGGCTATAAAAAGATTTACTGGGGCTCTGGAGCCTTTATTTTCTACCTGGGTATTCTTTGCAGTGCTCAGATCTGACCATGTATTGTTATATATTTATCCACCTTGTGAACTTCTCTGAATAATCTAACCCAGTTGGTTTTGACCTTTTTCAATTTGCAAACCTCTAAATGTTTTCTAATGAGATTATGAACCCTCTCTGAACTCTGAATTTGAAATAATGGGTAATAGCATTGCTTTCCTTTGTTACTTTGGAGGGACTGCCTGGAAATGGCCCCTTTGCAGTGGTTACAGGCCAGAGGTTCAAAACTATGTGTAATTCTATGGCCAAAGTCACAACTAGAGTAACTTGGCATAATTTTGCTGATTTCAAAGGAAAAATCTTTTTATAGCATCAGTTAGAATAACGGCTAGTTTATTGTACATTAGCTGAGGAACTTCCCCTGCCTTTAGTTCTCCTCTTAGACTTCATTGTGACTAAGATTGAGCTCCACTTCAATGTAATTATATCTCCTTTGTACTCCTTACTTACTACTCAGACTAGAACACATCAAAGAACCCAAGAGGAATCCTAACAAATACTTGCATAGGAAATCTCACCAGAAAATTCCTACAATTTTATTTGATGCTTAGTCCCTGATGTATCCTAGATATCTAGATTTTTAAGATGGCTCTTCAGTCATGTATTACCTTTCATCTCAGTGGCACAGTCTAACACATGCACAACTCTGATAAAAATTATACGGTTAGTAACATAAATTTTTGTTGACTTCTCTGATCAAGTAGTTCTACTGTTAAAGTGAGGTATTTTTGAACAGAGTTATGCTGGTTTATACCAGTTGATCATATGCCCAATATGCTCAAGGCTCTTCAGGAGTGAGTGCAAAGGAAATAATGTTCCTGTTTCTTATGAAAAAGAAAAGCACAAATAGTTCAGTAGATATTAAGAAAAGTAACAATTAGGTCTGAAATGTTAATAACTAGATATCTTTTCTGAGGATAGTTAGAAGTATTTACATTTAAAAGACAAGAAAATCTCTGAAAAATTAGAGAAAAATGGAAAATTGTCTTTTATGCTGTTGCTGTGTAGCTCACTTTGCAGCTCCATCACATGACAATGAATAAGTAAAGAAAACTATTATTATGCAAACTGCTCCAGGACAAAAGGGTATTACATATCTGGTACAAAAGGGGATTTCTTTAAAAAGCACAGCACATTCAGTGTTTAGGGTTTGCAGTTGAAATTCATGGCCTTGCTTGCCAATATTATCATGCAGCTGGGTATTATGCTATTGCTTTACTCTGAGGGGAGAAAAAAATCACAATAAACATTTTCAAGTGGGTTCCTATTAAACAGTTGTATTCTCTTATATGGCAATATCGGT
>VZTT01012925.1:48385-101363 GCA_013400855.1 Buphagus erythrorhynchus | reverse complement strand
TCCCCTCCCCCCATTTTTTTTAATACAAAACTGAAAAACCCCATTATTTAGCACACAGACATCCCTTCATCTACAAAACAAAAAGCAATGCACACACCATAAAGAAAAGGCATTTGAAAACCAGCTGCATGGCCATGCTGGAAGATGGCCCTGGGATTTGGGTGATGCTTGGTCAGGGTAGGGGCAAGTATCTCCACTTTCCCCTTCTAAAGGATGCACATTCGGCTTGCCCAGGGTAGCCACACATCCCCAGCTGGACATTTCCCAGCATGAATCAGCGAGGACTTCTGCATTCAGCTCCAGTTTAAAGTGGAAACGTTTCAAAGGGCTTTGCTTTTTTTTTTTTTTTCCCTCCCCATTCTTTTTAACTCTGCAAACAATTAATTACAAGTTTAAAAGGAAGTTCCAGCCCTCCTTCCCTACCCAGAAGTTTAGAGGCAATAAATATAAAGCAGTTCAGTACAGGAATAACATGGTAAAATAAAATCCTGTTTTGTCTGAAATTAAGGCAGTTGTTGTTCGGGTTTTTTACTTCTTTTTTGTAGTCGTGTATCATAGGAATCCTGTACTCCTGCCTGGACAATGAGCTGTCAGGATAGTTATGCATAAATGGCAAACCTGCATCACATGGATGATTACACTGAAAAAAGCTGCTCTGTTTATTTATATTGCAGTATAACCTTTACTACAGCTGCCCCCCAAAAAAAGACCTAGGTGAAGATGAAGGTCAGGACAGGGAGCAGGCTTTAAGAAGTGGCTCTCACTTATCTCCCCTGTGAGCAAAAGCAGATCTGGGATGCTCCCGGTTGGCTCCAGGCAGGGGATAGGAAGAGGTTGTTTGGAATTTGAGTCTCTGAATGGTAGCCTATGATTTCTGAGGTGGGGATTTTGATGATATTTCTGTCCTCTATTGAGTAACAGAATGAGGGAACAGCCAGTTTTGATGCAGCAGACTGGACAAAAATCCAGTAGTAATAATAATAGTAATAGCAAAAATAATAATAAACTTCTTCCGGTCAAAGCCAAAACCACATCCCAGAGCACCGCATTTCATTTGGTAAATCTCAAATGAGAATTTTTTTGAAAGGCACCCAGAGAAATTCATGTTCAAAAGAGAAACCACCAGCTAATTGGGGCCAGCTCAGCTGTGTGCTCATGCAGATTGAAACAATAAATCCACAGTGGTCAGTCTGTTTCTGAGGGACATGGATAAACCCCATATTTTTAACAGAATCTGAGCACTTGTGAATCCCAAATTGTGAGCTTGGCATCTATGCTGAGGGATTCAGCTCTTGAGGTCCTGACAGTCAGGTCTGAAAGCCAGCAGCCAGGGGAGACCAGTAAAACAAGACCCTGTACAGTTTTGTAGGTCCCAGGACAGCATTTTGGAAGGCAGGTTTTCCCTTGGGAGTTGATTTTTGGGGGCTGCCCAGGAGTTGCTGCCCAAGCAGCATCACAAGAGCTGTGGTTAGGGCTGGGCGGGACCGGTGGCTGCTTTTTTGGGCAAGGCTGGTGGCTTCATCTTCCTTTAGGAATGGAGTGTAATGGCACAGCGAGGCAGAAGGAAGCACAGTGATGCTAGCTGGAGGATCCTAAAACACTCCATACAAGAGAGCATCCCTTAGCAGGTGCCAAATAAGGAATATATGAGATGCAAAGCAAGGAAGGGCAGTGCTGTAGACAAGGAGGATTCAGCTGAAACCAGCCTGTCCCTCCTTCAAGGTCCCTGAGCTCTGTGGGAGCTGCCAGAAGGAAAGATAAGGAGTCAGTGTCACAGGGCACAAGTGGAGCAACCCCTCTAGGATACCTTTGGTGTTCAGGCTGTACCTTTCAAATTTTTATTACATGAAAATGTTGGTTTTCCTTTTACTGTGCCTCAGTTTCCCCTCCTAGGCACACAGGGATTTAAGCATTCCCTCAAGAGGCTGCAGGACTTGAATCCCAAAGGCTGGTAAAGACTGCTGTAAAATGCTGAGTAAGGGTGAAATAGGGTGTTGGAGCCTGATAGTGCCCCTGCCAGCTCTTCATCTGTACAACCTCTAATTTATTGACCCCTGCGTTGAACCAGAACTGCAAACTTGCAGCACAAAGGCTCCTACTCTACTCAGGTGCTTTGCCTGGCCACAGGACAGGAAGAAAGATGTGAACAGAGGCAGCAGCTCCGTGCCCCTGCAGGAAGGCTTCCCTGAGAGCCATGGCACTCAGCAGCACCTCTCCCTCCCTGGGGGAAGAGGAAAACCTTACGTCAAGCCACAGAAATGCTTCTCAGCCCTACCCAAACCCTTGGAGTAATTTCCAGGTGAGGCATAGCAGCAGCAAGTCCTCCACCCCAGCCAGCCCTTATCCCTCTCCTGCTGCCACCTTTGTGCCCAGCCCAGGGTACACAGAAGCAGCTGTGGGTAGGGCTGCTCACTGGGCTCTACCAACTGAGCATCACCTCTGAGTCCCACTGACCACAGTCCTCATCCAAAATACAGGTGGTTTAACCACAGGTACCACACCAAACCTGCTGGTGGTGCCCAGGCAGCAAGAACAGACGCTGCCCATCCCAGACCATAGACCCTGAGAAACAGTCTGGCCAGAGATACCCCATCCCACGATTGGGAATAAGGAGGGATGTGACTCCACCTGTAACATGTGGAGTCCTGGCTCCTGTGGCAGTACTGTGTCTCCACAATGGTCACTGGCCTAGATCAGGCAAGTCCTTTCCTAGACAGGAAAGCTTCTCCTGCAGGCAATATTTCATCTGCTACTAAACAAGCCCTACAGAGGACTAATAAGAGCTCTGTGACTGCTCAGCCAGAGCTGGTGTGTAAATCCAAAGGGGCAGGATTTGTGCTTGGCTAAATTCCAACACGTAGGGATACTCAAAGCCCTCCTCACCCATCCCCACCATCAAGAACAAACCCCAGGAAGTACGAGGCTGTGTTTCTCAGATGAAGAAACCCAAAGGGACACAGCAGGCAGCACAGTCCATCCTTCATGGCTCCAGGCCCCTCCAAGGCAGGAGACATCTTCCCTGCTGAGGCTTAGGCTGTTCTGGCTGCTCCATGGAGAAAACTGCTGAGGGAGCCGGCACCTGATCCATGTGGTTTCTTGTCTCTGCAGGTGCCAAGTACTCTTGTGGAGCCCACTAGCTGGTTACAGGAGTGGAGCATATCTCAAGGTGCCTTTCAAGTAGAGGGAGCAGCACAGGCAGCCTACTCAGGAGCTGACATGCAGCAGAAGATCAGCTCTTTCTTTAATTCCATCTTGGAGCTCATCCGTACCAAGCATGAGGAAGGCATCTTCAACACCGTCTGCCTGGCTGTGCTGCTGGGTCTACCCTTCATTGTCCTCATCGCTTTCATTTTCATCTGCTGCCACTGCTGCTTCTGCAGACAGAGGAGACAAAGCACAAGGAAAGGTGGCTCCAGCAGCAATGGGCAGCTGCATGCCGAGAGGAACAAGAAGAAAAAGAAGAAGAAGAAGCAGGATGAAGAGGACCTGTGGATCTCGGCTCAGCCGAAGTTGCTCTTGCTGGACAAGAGACCCTCCTTGCCCATGTAGCAGACAAGAGGGCGTTGAGATCCTCTCCTCTGAGATGCCACCATTCCTTTCACCTATGCACCAGGAGGGGTGAGGAGATACCAAAGCTGCTGCCACTTTGTGGTGATTTTCAACAGAGGCTGAGCCCAGCATGTTGAAGGGCCAACAGAAAACAAGGTGGTCCAGGTACAGGTTTGCAAGCCTCTTTTCCCCCACCATAACAGCGTGCCCCGGGGCAGAGACCTCTGCAAAGGACAGGTGAGAACACAAGGGTGACCTGCCACCAGGTTCTGTGTACCTCCTGCCACGAGCACAGTGCACACACATGGGGCTGGCACACAGCGAAGGGGGTGCGAGGCTCTCCCTCTGCGCTCACCTGCAAGCACACGCGCTGTGGCACAGACAGAGGCGCACAGGACAACATTCACCCAAAGACCAAGCCACCTGCACGCTCCCCCTGCACAACACAGACAGCTGTGAGTGAAGCAGGCATGGACACACCTCGTTTGCTTGCCCTGCCATGGAGGTGGCACAGTTTCACTGTCTAGGCTCCGTTCAAATCCGACTACCTTTGGAGACACAAAGAAGGCCGAGTTACCCCACAGCTCAAAGATATGCCATCTCCCAGGCTACCAAACCAAAGTCACTTGGCAAGAACCTGAAGCTAGATGCCCTCAGCCCAACCTTGGAGACCTCAGACACCATCCTAAGGCAGCACAGCAGAAGGACACCTTACCGCATAGGCTAGAGGCAGGAAGGAGAGAGGAGGCTGCCAAACCAGCCCTTTTGCACCAGCACTTAAGAAAACACATTCCTTGAAAGAACTGTTTTATACAAACTTGCCATTAAAGAGCCCACCATGCTACTGCAAGAGCAGAAACACAACCTGAGGCTGTGTAAGAGCTTTGCTACAGGCATTAGAGCTATTTATTGAATGACTACTAAAGAAGAGCAGGACCAGAGGCCCCTCTGGAGTGGGACCAGGCACATGGAAGCAGTGTTGAAGCAGCAGACATGGTTTCCTGGCACACTCAGCCATCACCTCTTCCTGCAGCCCTTGTGCCATGTGTCAGACACACACAGACCCATAAGCATGTGCTACCCCAGCTGATGCCAGCAGCTAACAGGACAACACACAGCTCTCACTCCGGCTCTGTTTCCCACCTGCCCCACCCTGGCTTGTGTTCCCATCCTATGTCCCTTGAGCTGGGGGTCTCCTCTGCTCCTCTCTGCCCCACCAGGCTCTGTCTCCCCCATCTCTTTCAGCATTGAGGGATGCATGTGTGTGATGAGAAGCCTCATCACGTCTGGGTTTTGCCCTGTCTGTACACTGGATGTCTTCCTTCCATTTTTGTCCAGTTCTTAAGCTGCTGGAGCAGACCAGAGCTGCCAGCCAGAGACAGACATCTGGGGGATAAGCACCCAAACCCAGGTGGGCAAGCCTGGACAGAGCTGCTGGGCACAGGTGCTTCAAGCCCAGGCAGGGGTGATGCCACCTTCCCCTCACTTGGAGGACAAAGCCACTGGCTGGAAACTGCTGCTTGTGCCACCTGGTCCCAGCACAGCCTGTTTTGTCCAATGCAGGCAGAGCTGTGATAGTCACATCATGCCACAGAGTCTGGCTGCGTGCAGCTGTGCTGGGAACAGCTGGGAGGCTGGTCTCCTCCTCACACAGCCCTTTAAACTGACCCTGTATATGCCTTATTTTCCAGTTTGCTTTGTCACAATTGAAAGTAGTGACTCCCTTCTGCTGCAAAACAGGAAGCAACATATAATGGTATAAAAAGTCAGATTTGCCACATGCTGTGCTAGGAAATGCAGAAATAGCTCTGATCTCTATCCCAAGCTCCCAGTATAGCCAAGATCCTGGAGAACTAGCACTGCACTTACATTATTCCTTCTTCATTCCCTCCTTTCCCCATCCAGGTACTTTTCTCAGCCCTCCTGCCTCCACACTCACAGGGTGGCCAAAGGAGCCCATGCAGGTGCTGTGATCCAAAGGCATGAGCAGCCCTCGAGGCAGGGTAGTGCTGCTTGTAGGAATCAAAAAAATACCAGAGTAAAGGGAACACAATGGGAGGCCAGAGGCTCAGCCAAGCTGGCAGGGGCATGGAGGCAGTGAGCACTGTCAGAGGTGCCAGGCGTTGTAGGGCTTCCTGCAGGAAGGCTTTTCTGCAGAAAGCATAGCAAGTAACTCTTCAGGTGAGGACAACCAATTCCTGCAAGAACCAGAGAACTGCCAGGAAAATGTGAGCGTTGTATTGCACACATCTCCAGATCCAGGCTTTGGGGAATTCAGAGCTAGGTCTGAATTTCAAGAGCTCCCCAAAATCATCCTTCAAAGCACCCCTGGGCTGGGCAGGGAGGGACCAGGATACAACCCTGCCCTGATCATGCAACCAGTGAATGGTCTGAGCCTCTGCACTTCCTAAAGCATGGAGGCTGGCTTCCGTGGCGTCTGCTGCTTGAGCCAAACCATGCACTGAATCAGCTGCTTCTGGAGGAAAAAGCAGAAGAGCAGCAACAGCCTGAGGTGCACTAGAACCTGTTACACACCAGCTGGGCAGCAGCAACCCTGCAGCACCCACATTACCAAGGGGGCAGAGATGCACAGTACAGAAAGTCCAGTGCATGGTCCCTGCTCTCCAGACACCCCAGCCCTGCCTCCCATAACTGCATTTCAGTATCAACCTTCAGTTTTCCTGAACAAGTCCGTGCAACAGGGAACAACAACAAAACAAATTTTGTGCAATCTTTTTTAAAACAAAAAATAAATTACTCTTAAACTGCAAACACTCAATCTCTTGTTCATTATCTTTCTTGTACCTGTGTCCTGGCCCTAAATAAGAGACAGGGAGAGCTCAGCAGCAGAGCTGTGCAGTCTGCCTGCAGCCAGCTGTGCAGCTTAGAGGTGTTTTCTTAAAGAAACAACTTAATCAAGCTAATGGCGTTGCTTTATTAATGAGCGCAGCCAAGCTACTCTACGCAAGGGCAAGAAGTAGTGGAAAGAACAAAAGGTCTGTTTGTGCTGTGGGAGGTGGGCTGCAGGGTTGTTTTTTCTTACAGAGGATCAGCAGCACGGGCTAATTAACCCCAGTTGGTTTTGATCAGACTTCATGGTCTCTACAGCTTCTGGGCAGAGCTGTTCCAAATCCTACACCATGGAGCTCTGCCTCCATGAGGGCAAAAAATAAAAACCTGCTTCTCAGCTGGATGAGGCACCAAGCTGTCCCTTGCCTGCAAAGCTGAGGCTTTTTTCCACTGGGAGAGACAGGTGAAAGAGGAGTGCAAGACTACAGTGACAAGCAGCTTAGAAATGGCAGAGGCCCACTTTCTGGAGAAGAAAGGAGCTTCTTGCTTCTCTCCAGGTATTAGACACTGGATTTAGGGCAAGGTGATTTTGGGTAGCCTGAGCTACAAGGGGAAAGGATAGTTCCAGAGTCTTAGGTTAGAAATATGCAGTGGTTGAGAAGTTTAGCATCCTGGAGCAGTCTGAAGGGAAGCAAAAATGCCCATTAAATCCCTCTATGACAGAAGAATTGGATCCTCATTGGCCATTCCACTATTTACTCAGCCAACAAAGCATAGAACAGTGACCAAAAGTAACAGCACTGCTTTCCAAGCAAATGTCCAGTGCAGTAAGACACTTCAGGCTTCTCTCCAAATCACAACAATATAGAAATGCAGTATATTTGGGAAGAGGCATCCTCTTCCTCCTCTTCTTGGATGAATACAGCAGGGGGTCTCAGAAACAGCGGATGTATCACAACAGATGGGTCCTGGCTGGTAGGACCCAGCTAAAGGACAATCCTCATCAACACAGCAATGCCAAAGCAGTGAGGATCCCTCTGGGATTAAAATTCTGCCCCGGGTGTGTTGCAAATCAAACTTTTAAGTGATCTTAGAGCAAGGCAGACGTTTTGAGAATGTACTGGCCCTCCAGCATCACTGTTACAGGCCTGCATATTATAGCGAAACAAGGGAAGGAGTATGACATTTTTATGGGACTACCCAAACCATCCTGAGCCTCGAAACCAGAACAGCCAGTTCCTCAAAGCAAATAAACTGCATTATCTGAGCAGTCCCAGCCTCCCAAGCTGTAGCACAGACTCTAGTTAACCCCAAAAAGGTCCTTTCGCAGAGTCCAGCTGAATACCGGGAAATCTCTCCTGTATGAAGAGACAATGCCATCCTGTGGCTGTTCGGGAATACTGGCTTTCTGCAATGGTTTTCCAGCAGCTGTCACTTTGCCCTTCCTGGTGAGAGAGGCACATTAGGAGTGACAGATAGATCCTCCTCAGAAACTTCAAATAAGGTGCCCGTTTGTCTTTAGCTCAAAAACAAAGCTTATACTGCTTAAGAAAATATTCCCTGCTCCCAGGCGGGATTCAGCTTTAGGATGGGATTGTTCTGCTGCTGCACAGGAAAAAGTCACAGGTAACAATCACGCCTGCTGTTTTTAGAGCATACACTTACTTTTACAGTGGTTCTGTGTGAGACTAGTTCTCCTCTCCCTCTCACCTTCCTGAAGGAGTCACCTTCCTGATGACTTCATTGAGCCCTTTAACTGAAAACTGAAATCTGCCCTTGCCTACAGACAAGTGGGCAACAGGGAGAAAACACTTCACAGTAAAGAGCCCTCATCACTTTCCCATGTCCTTCTCTCATGCTCTTAGCACAGAGCCTGCAAAACACTTCAAGTGCAATTTTCCTTTCTACTCCTCTCATCATTAGTCTCCTCCTTCCCCCAAACCAGGGCTTGGATATACTAATGCAGCTCAGACGAGTTCTCTGCCCACCTGCCACCGAAGAGGCACAGCCCTGAAAGTACGATGAAGAATTTAGTCCTCACTTTTGAAAGACAACCTTCTAGCTGGCTCTCCTCAGCCAGGTCCTAGCAAGCACTGATCAGTTAAGTATTTCACAGAGGTAAGTCACAAAGAGAGCACAATCCCCATCCCTGTTTTGGAGCAGACTCCAAAGACCTCATCTGCACAGTCCCACTCCAGGCCTGGGTAATGCTTCCACTTTGTGCAAAATGCTTAAATAGGAAGAAAAATAATTCTACCACCAAAGCAAAGAAGACTGAAATATTTTAAGACCTCCTTTATTTGCGATTTTATTACTTTCTCCAAAGTTTGGGAAGGATTATTTAAAATGTATTACTTGGCTTAGTACTGCGATAGAAAAGGCCAGTAAGACATGGGACAACCATGTCCCAGTGTGGTCAGGCAAGCAAGCAGTGTTTGTTTAGCTGATACTTCTTCCCTGGCTGGAGCTGGCTGTCCAGAATTTTAATATCTTCTCAGGTAAAGAAAATAAACCTCACCTTTATGGCTGTGAGTAAAAATAAAAAAATAAAAAAAAGCAGTCAAATGTGAAACCATGCACTGGGGCATTCAGGATCAGTTTAACTCTAAGAGATGTTCATTTTAGAGGTGGATGACAAGTGTTACCATTTCAGCATCACTACCTGCCACACTGCTGATGAAAAAGCAGAGGGCAGCAGATGGAACAGTCGAATAGGGAATTTGGTTAATTGTCTGTAAGCAAGCAATACAAAGAGGCAGGTCTGGGATGGTGAGCAGAGCCTGAAGGAGAGTGGACCTTACATTCACCCTCTTCTGGGCCTCACCCTGGAGTGTGAACATCAATCTACTGCACATCTCCTTAGGTTTTTCTCTGGGCTGGGAAACATGAAACAAGCAAAATAGCAAGATTTTAACCTGCAGAGATGTGATACTGGAGGCTGAGGAACTCAGTCTACAGAGCACACATGGGTTAATGAGCCTTGTCAGCAGACTGGCAGCATTTCCCAAAACCCCGTTTGGCAGGAAGAATAGGGAAAATGCCCAAATAATGAGGAAAACTGCAGACCAGAACAGGGAGAGCTGATAGTCTCAGAAAAGTTCACTCTGATGTAAATTAGGGGGCTGTTATTTGTTAGTACGTTCAAATTTATTTTTGGAAGTCTGAAGTGGATGGCACCAGAGAAGGATGGAATTAAGAGGAGTCTGCAGCCCAGGTTTCAGAAAGAACAACATATGTTAAGGCTTGTTTTACACAAAGTTCATACAAGTTGCATGTATTGGATCAAGCAGGTTCTTGTCATGCATAGCCAACCAGAGTATCTATAACCAGGATGCCTCCACAAGCCCCCTCCTAGTCTCTGGAACATCACCCACAGGGGCTCCAAAGGCTGGTAGCAGGTTGGCCTGCAGATCCAGATATTCCTGGATGCACATTGGTCAGCTATTGTCTCCTTTGTATTAGAGAAAGCTGTGTGAATCAAACTTTGTTAAGACAATACTGAATCATTATGTTTGGGTATTATACTGCAGAGAGTTCTATTTAAGCCCTGATCTTTTTCCTCTTCTCTGATAAAGACTTCCTCCGCCCCAGAACTGGCTCATTACTGGAAGTCTGAGGACAGATCTTCATCTCTGTGAAAGGGATGGAGAATTCATGTCCTTTCCATGATTCCCAGCTCACAGCCTGGGAAAAGACCAAGGAATTTCTCTTACTGAAGTGCTCAGACCAGGTTCTAGGAGTCTACCACTGCCCACCTCAAATACCATTTAACCCTCCAATAAATGGAGACTTTAATTATAATCAGTCTTTCAGACACTCTTAATATAGATCAAACTTCTACCTAGCTTGGAATACAACAGGATTGAGCCATCTTCAATCCCAAATTAAACCTGTACAGTGAGATGTACCCCAAGGTGTGCACTAAAAACCAAGGGAAAGGCTACATCAGACAGTGAGCAAGTATTCCAGAGTGGTTCCTAGTGAGTGTTCTTTCAGGTGTTCCCCTCAGAGATCAAGACAGCTCCACCTCAAGTATCTTTGCCTACAAAAAGCAGGGAGCCATGAGCTCAGGTCCTCTGGATCCAGGGAGGAGAGAATAAGAGCTGTAAGTTTTGTTATGGATCATTTTGCTTTCTAATGAAATGAGTTGGAGGGCAATCCCTCCTGCTCCAAGGAAAGACACTCCCTCCATGTGTTTTCTCCAGGCTATGAAGAGATAATCAGCACACCAAGCTCTGCTGCTCACCTCACTGTGATTGCTCTCCCCGTGTTTCCCATTAGGGTTGGCCAGGTGGCAGTTCTTATACCACCATGGCCGTGGTGCATCACGGCACAGCTGCTGAGAGCCACTTCATTATCCCTGTCCCATGTTGTGAACTTCCAGACATTGTGGTAGGTCCTTGCTCCCCCTAAAAGAAGGGATCAAAGATACAGATTGTAAGTTACTACAGCTGTTCAGCCTGAGGGCTTATCCACCCTTCAGGTGGATACACAGCAGGCCTGGCAGGGGAAAAGCCACTGCACAGGATAGGTCTGGACATGAGTTTCTAAAGCACTGCTATTAGAGGGCATGTCCTTTGGGGGGATCCTCCCAGCTGAAGATCTAAACCTTATGGCAAGAGGGTATTAAAGGATAAATCGAAGACTGTGGACACAACAGCAATAGTAATGATTTACAAGCAGCAGAAGCCAGCACTGCTGTTAAGCAAACTCCCATCTGAATAAAAGACACTTTTATTCCCTCTCGGCTGGGAAGCCCCAGAAGTTGCTGCCCCATCAGCACAGGTTACCTTGTGGACCCTTCCCAGCTTGCCTTTTCAGGCATTTCCCTGGGTCACAGATGCCTCTTTTCTCCACGAATAAGCAACTCTTTCTCCTGTCTTCAGCATGAGACAGGCCCATGGGCACACTCTCCTCAGTCTCCCTACAAAGACTTTCCTCTTCAAAGAGAACCACAACAGATCCAACCTGACATAAGGAGCTCCCACTCTACCAGCAAAACAAATACACAGGTCCCAGAATATGCTTTCCTGTGCAGAGACAGCACCAGTACAAGGCCCTCCTTGCCAGCATTGCCTCTGTAATTCCCCACTGACAGCCTGTACCTTTCCCTGCTTGAGGCAACCTGGAAGAAGTCATGGACAGCACAGACAGATTCGCTGGCTGTCCACAAATCTACACGGAGCTCGTAGCAGATGGAGCTGCTGCTCGTGAGGTCATGCAGCTTGTCAAGACCTAGAAATAAAAGACAATTACTCTTTAAAGTGGGAAGCCTGTTCACTTTTGCAGTCTTAGACTCTCACCCCAAGACCATTTTGGTTAAATCAGCTACTTCCTGCCTCCTCCTTCCCTGCTTGAGGCTTCATGACAATTTGCCAAGTTTATGCTGTCTTATCTCAGTTTCTGGCAAGAGACAGAAACATCAGGAAAAAAACCAACCTTAACCAGCACAAGACTAGCTGTATTGCAACATTATTTTTCCCAGAACATTTGTAGTCTCTTACTCCAAAAACTTTGTCCTATTTAATGCTGGATTCTCTGATTCACACGCTGCATTTTCTGGCTGCACATAAGCACTGAGGCAAATACTTAGTTGTACAAATTTTACAGTTTACTTCCCACAAATCTGAGCACGATCTGAACACTCAGACAAAACAAGCTTAGACAAGATCCACAAGGCTTTTGGGTTTCTAAACTTCACCAAGATTGGAAAGGCCTGGCAGTAACACACAACAATTTATTTCAGTGAATAAAATCACTTATCACCGAAAGGTGAAAAAGGTGATATTCTTCTCTGGTTGTTTAGAGAAATTGCTATCAGAGAACCTTAGACCTCACTCCTCCGCATTCACACATTCCCCACCTCAAAGCAGCCATGCTTCTGCCTTCAGATTCCTTTGAATCACTCAACACTTCCTGTGTGACCAGAGTCAAGGTGCACACTCATAGCACTAGCAATGAAAACACTAACAGGCATCAGCTGAAACTGCTTTAACTGTACATATACATAACCCCAGACATTGGCACATCGGTGGGTACATCAGCATCCATTACCCTCCTTAAGACATGCTACTCCATTCAGGAAGGAGCTGATACACAGGAGTGCACCAGAGAGAAAGGAGCTTCAACTAACATTTGTGTCACCTCTGTATGATTACATTCATCAAAAAGCAGGACGAGGACGAGAGCCTCATCCACCTGCCTCCATCACTGCTCATGTCACAGTACACCTGTAGCAGCTTGCTGCCATCCCCATTCAGGTAAATAGTGTACATGCTGCTGGAGGCATTTATATTCTGCTGCACTTGGCTGCACTCCATGAGATACTGGTAGAGGAAGCTCACTGTGTGAACAGAGCGGGAAAAACTGTTCATCAACAAAGCAGGAGGAGGCAGTTCACCTTGGGAAGCTTCTATGGACAAGGGTACTGGAAGAGAAACACAGAGAGCAGCAGCCCCTGCTGTGCACTCACACAGGGCCACCTGCATCAGCAGGTAGCAGCTGCTGGCCTTCCCCACTCCCTGGGAGCTGGCACACAGATAAAGGTCCCCAAAGGCTGCAAGAGATAGAATCCTAGAACGGTTTGGGTTGGAAGGGACCTTAAAGCTCATCTCATTCCAACCCCTTGCTATGGCAGGGATGCCACTCATAGACCAGGTTGCTCAGAGCCCCATCCAGCTTGGCCATGAACACTTTGAGGGAGGACGCAGCCACAGTCTCTGTGGGCAATCTGTGCCAATGCCTCCCCACCCTCTGAGTACTGCATTTCTTCCTGATCTCTAATCTAAACCTGCCCTCTGTCAGTTTAAAACCACTGCCCCTTGTCCTGCCACTGCCTGCCCATGCAAAAAGAGCCAGCCTTGGCTTGCAGTAAGAGTGGGAAGAGGAGTGGCAGAAAAACAGGACTTTAATTTCTCTGCATTTCACAGTTAGTCCACAACTGGCAAACCCTGTGGGCATTCACACAGTACAAGAGGCTCCCACAGCATGCTGGCATGAAATGTTTGATTTGCTGTCACTCTAGCGTGCATTTCCTGACCTCTGAACAGCCTGGGCAGCTACTAAAGGCCCTGAGATTACTTACACTGCTGTGCCCTGCCATTACTAGAATGTGCAGAAAGATCTCCTGCATTATCATCCTCTCTGCCCACTGGCTGCTCATCAGCAGGTTTTGTCCTGCATGTGACTAGCAAGGCTTGCCAGCACTGGTGACCAGCATGGGCAATCTCCACTCACAGTCACACCGTGTTCCCAAGCCTCCAGATGGTGTGGCTTAGAACAGACACCCAGCCAGGAGAAACACCACTGATTTGCTAATTGGTTTGCTTACGATCACAGTTTCCCTGTGCATCTATAGGACTCAAACTCTGTCTTTGATCTCTGCTGTGATGCACAAGAGCTGCAGAGCACATAGGAAAAATGCAACATCCAAGGCCAGTTCCTACCTGTTGAGAAGCTATGCTCTGCCTTGCTCTGGTGATCTCCCTTGTAGGCCATCACAGACAGTGTATCTCACTCCTTGTTCCGGCCCTTGCAGCACAAACAGTTGTTTGCTGGACAACTCAGAACAGCATTGAGCTTTTCTGGACCACAGTGCCTCAACCCACAGGCTTTTCTTGTAGAGTTCAGATAGACAAATTCACCCTGCATCCTTGAAACATGAAGTCCATCTCCTCAGAAGGAAGACTGGGAGCATGGTCTCAAGAAAAACTCCTAGGACACTGAGGACACCCTGTCCCTGGTGAGTGCTGCCCTTCCCAGTAATATCAACTTCTTCTAAGTGAAGAGGCAACCATGTTTTCTGCACCTGAAGACCTGCTGGGAAGAGGATTCCACTGTCATTTTGTCCCTCCACATCTTCTACTCATGACAGCAGCATATTGCCATCCTTGAGCTCTCCCTCTCTGGGTCAGAGATAGCAAAGATCCCCACTCAAAATTTCGGTGGTCCACATACCCACAAGTCCCAGCTGGCAGAGCCCATAATCACAGGAGTAATTTCAGTGGGGTCTACAGGCCTGAAGAGTCCAGGGAATTCACTGTACCTTGCTTGTACCATCTTCACCCTGGTAGGTCAGAGAACAGCTATCAATCTGTGCTGCGGGAGGAGTCCAGGTAACTACACCTGGAATGAGTCACACCTGATACAAGGAGTGGGAGAATGGATTGTAAGAGAATTGAGATGGTGCTGTAGGCAATCCTGCCCCTGAGTTGCAGCTGAACTAATTACCAAAGAGAGGAAGCAGCCTTGCCCTTGATAGGTCACAGCTATGCCCACTGAAGATGTGTGTTATAAAAGAGTGGGTTGGACCCTCATGTGAGGGAAGAGAGAATGAGTCAGTGTTGTGTGGTGCTGCCTATGAGAATTTGCAGAGGAAATGTATGAAAGTCTTACTCAAGGGCATAGTAAAAGACTGATGCTTGCCACCATCTTTGGTGTCAGTCATTTGAGCCCATTGTCGATCAGGGGAAAGGTATGAAAATTTTACTGTAGGATAATAAAGGGCTGATGCTTGCTACCATCTTTGGTGTTAGTCATGTATCCATCATCAACATGGAGGTTCTTGGGAAGATCAATCTCTACGCAAAAAGTCAACTCCCATTTGTTATGGATCAAGGGAAAGCACTGGACAAGCCCTGCCTCAGGTTCAGATTTTTGGCAGCAGCTTAAATGCAAGTGACCTGTACCTAAACTGCCTTGGCTCACAAGTTCTTAAAAATGGCAAACCAGGTCTAGTAAAAATGAGTTATTTATTGAATAGACAGAAGATTAACAGACAAAAGGCCTTAAACAGAGTTACTTACTACACAGGTTAAAACAAAGAACTACTAGTAGATTTACATAAAACAGTGCACAATATAAAGGTACCTATATTATAACTAGCAAAGAAATAGTATAGATTAGGAGTCAACATAATTGACCACCATCTGATGACAGAGTATACATATTCCCTTCACTCAACTTCCAGAGGAGTAACTCAGGGCCAGGGTCCCAAACCTTGACAAGAGGTTCCCCACACATTTCCAAGGAATGTGCAAAAGACTTCTCCTTTGTGAGAGTTTTGTGTAGCTTTAGTTTGTGAAGTGTCTGTCAGTCAGAAATTCAAGGCTTATTTCCCTTCAATCTGCTCTCAAGGCGAGTTTATGGTCAGCTGGGACTTCTACCTCCCTGGTACCAGAGACAACTCACTACAGGACAGATGGCTTTGGGCTATCTCACCAATTAGCAGGTTCCTGTAAGGAAGGAAGAAGCCCTGAGCTATCGCACCAGCTGATAGAACAGATAAGCTCTTCCGTGGCAGAGGAAGTCCTGCTACACCACTGCATAAATGAAAGACACAAACTGCAGTGCAGATTCTGGGCTGAACTGCAGCTGTCAATCAGTGGCCTTCATAGCTAGCAAGCAGCAGAAGCCTAGACTAAACACTGCAAGCCTTCTATGGATCTGATTTGGGATGTTCTGTGAGCCTGGCAATTGGCTCAACTGTGCAGTGTCCAGGAGCTCCTCATATGTCTGCCTGAGGAGTCTCCATCAGGCTCATCTCTGAGAAGCACTCATAGGCTCTATGTCCCAGTCCTGGAGCACAGCTCTAACATGGCCTGCTGAGAGCCTCTACCCTTTGCTCCCCTACTACAGATGAAGAATGACTTCACAGGATTTGTTGTTGTCATGGTTCAGTTTTCTTTAGTAAATGCAGGAATACAAAGAAACCCAGAGATTTACAATTCAGTCTGTGCTGCATATGGATACCAGCTCCTTCACTGGCACCAAAGACTTGGCCAGACTTTTCCTGAGCAGTCAGACTGCCAAGGGTCAGCACAAGGAGAAGAACAGAATTGTTTTAATGCAATGCCAGTTAATAGCAGTTGTCAAGAAGTGCCAGCAAGGAGGCTGCAGGAGGGCAACAAGGGGGCTGTTTCCCTCAAGATAAATCCAATTTTAAAATCTGTGTTGAAAGTAGCAACACTGGAAGCAGCTTCTCCCTAATCTTCATCCTGTGCTTGCTATATTCTATGCCTTTTGGGAACATCTTAAGGAAACTATTTGATGAGTAAGGTTTTACTAGCTTTCCAAGTTGTACAGAGGAGGTCCTTGTTGGGCAGTACAGGTCTCCAAGGAAGAGTGCTCCAGCCCTGAAGTACACCTGAGTTTATATCAAACTATAAATGAATAATTTATCTCAATTCCCTGTTCTTCCACAAATCTCCCTGGAGGACCATGGGCACGTTGTTGCCTGTTTTTTCTGTATAAACCAGGCTACAAAACTTCCCAGGCCCTGAAGAATGCTATGAGGATAAGCACAAAAAATTATTACACATCAGTGAAATAATGCAGTCGCGAAAAGGCCACAGAAAAACACAAGGCCATGCTTTGTCTGTCTTAGATAAATGAGAAGAGTCAAGCAGGCTGGCTCCTCCCAGGAAATGCTGCACTCCTCATGCACAGTGTTACTGCTTAAAGCAGATAAAAAGGGAGAGGAAGAAATCAAAACACCAAATATAAAAGGAGGGACAGTAGCACTGTAGTTCACAGCCCATGTTGTTTAAAACACTGTCTAGTCATTACAGCCAAAGACCACCTTACACCAGGCCCATGAGTTAAGCAGTAGTCCATTATCTAATGAATTTGTGCTTCCTTTGGGAGAGCACTAAACAATTGCTTTAAGTGAAACAACCCAGAAAACTCCTCAGACAAATACATTACATAAGTATCTCCAGCTGGACAGGAGAGGGAGCTAAGAGGTACCAAATCCATCCTAAGAAGCAAGGGATGAGAAGGGCAGCCTCAGAGACTGCACTCTCACAGCATTGCCCTGAAAGGCCAGCTGGCAGTTCCCATGGGTGCAGGGGGCCACCACAGGGTAGCTACCTGCCACAGCCTGTTTTAATGCTAGGGGGTAATCAGCCAGCACCTTGAGTGAGAAAATGTATTCTTTTTTTCCTCAGAAGTTGTATTATTTTACCAGAGGTATTATTTATTTTTGTGCAGATATTTTAGAAGTATCACTACTAATGTTAAATGCATTCCCTCTCTGCAGTTTCACTTCATGCAAAATTTCCAGGTGCCTCCATTTTCATGCCTGTTCAAGAAAAAAAACATTTCAGTTGCTGAAACTCTCCTTGAATTTCTGGTTACAGATAGGTTCAGCCTTTTAGCCTCAAGGTTTGTCCCCATCAGCTGCCCTTGATCTCTGTAAGCACTGGGGAACTCTTTGGCATCTTGCCCTATATCCAAGCTTCAACTGTTCTATCTCACACCAAATGAATTCATACACTAGAAAAATTACATTAGCAAGGTCAATGGATAGTGAGTAACCCCCAGATGTTCCCAATACATCACAGTCCTTATGGCTAACTGAACAGAATAGACTAAGCCTGCTTAGCAGTCTCCTAGGACTGGCCTAAGGTCACAAGTCAAACGGCAGGCCATTATTTTTAACTGTCTCCAACTCTAAAATGGTTTCATTTTGGTTGTTAAACCTGCTATTGTTAGGCTTGACAGCAGCACATAAAGCACTGCATGTTTTTGATTAAGGCCTAGTTAAAGAAGGACCATCAGCTGCTATCACTCCTGCATTATGACATCTGCCTCTTCTATAATCATCTATAGCAGCAGTCTCTGTTACGGGTAAGTCAGTATGCATGTATTTAAATTACTAAATTTAATGATTTAAGTGGGGCTACCACTGTACAGCAATGCAAAAAGTACTAATAAAACATAAAATAACAAGACAGCAGGATCCTTCTGTTGGGAGGAAAGGATTAAAAGTGGAATAATGGTGAGGAGGATGGTACATTCAGTGACCTTGCAGATGGAAATGCCCCGGCCTGAAGAGTAACAGTGTGGGAAACCCCACATATTATACCTACTGCTGTTTATCCTCTGTCTGTTTTGAGAAGCAGAATTTCTGTGTAGAGATAACGTAGGTGTTTGGAGAGACTTGGAGGCACTCTCATGGACTTAAGCTCCCTGTTTTGGAAGAGAGGAGATCAAAGATCAGGTAAACTACCTGTGCATGGGCCCTTGTAAAATGGAACTGAGCATAATGGTGCTGGTGTACCTGCCTGCGTGTCTCTGCCCAGGCATTGCTTTGGGATCCTTCAATTAGTGAAGTATTGAAATAAATTTACTCTTTGCATTTCAGCCATGGTTTTGTGGTTGTTCCAGATGCCTGTCTGTGTTGAGACACAACTTCCACACCATTTTCTTTCCCTTCTGCCCACATTACCTGTCAGAGTGTCAGTGCTTGCCTTCTTACTCTGCTTGGTCCCCAGATCTGCCCAGAGACGGATGGTGAACTCCATGCCTGGCTTCACTCTTGGAAGGGTGGTAATGCTTCTGTCCTTCCCCACTTCTGTTTCCTTGGTGTGCCCACCAGCAGAAGTGTAGCTCACCACATACCTGTCTACAGGAGGTTGGACTCTGTCCCAGGAGATGCTGGCTGAGTCCTCTGTCACTTGGTCAGTTACTAGACTCTTTGGGCTGTCCACTACTATGAAATAAAGTGCAGAGTAAAAGGACACACACCCTTCCCTTGAAATTTTTGTTTTCCTACCCTCAGGAAACAAAGGATGACAAGGACTAACTCATCTGTGGCTTTACTGGGTCTCAGTGGCTAATCACCTCACTTGGTATTGATGATTAAGGAGAGGAGCAAGGCAAGGTAAGGCACAGGCACAGCCAGGTGAGCCAGGCTGTTGATTTCTGCAGTAAAAAAGAGACAGTTAAAGCAAAGAGCAGAGGCTGTCATAGTCAGGCTGTGCTGCCACCTATGACACTGCTTCCCCTCAAATTTCTTCCTTTTTCATGTTGTACTTCTGATCACACATTGATTGGATGCACAAATCTTAAAGGTGACAAGGTCTGAGGTAGTTTAAAAGGTCTGTCTTTAATTCTAATAAATGTTTTCCTGGGAAACAGCACAGCCACTCCTGACCTGGACACAAAAGCCCTTACAAAGCATGATACTGTTACTTTCCTGTTTTGTCATGGTCACAAGCCTCCAAAGCACACATACACGTCATCTGTCCAGAAAGTGAGAGAACAACTAAAGCTCTTAATCATTAAGAGGCCAGGGTGACACAGGTACATATGTATTCATCTCCCTCCAGCAAGTCCCTGACCTAGAGATGAGTCTTGTCAATACCTGCCACCACTTCCAGTGGATTCCAATGTTCAGATTTACAGTGTTATAAACAGGAAACACATTAGGAAGATCACTACACATCTATAACCAGGACTCGCAACACAAGAACAACTGAGGAACCATGATTACTCATTCTATTGCAAAGAAAGATGGCCTGCATGCTGTTAACCTCTCTGCACTTCAATTTCTTCATCTCAAGGAGCTGGGTATTTCCCTATTGCATGATGAAGGATAAACAAACCAACTAGTTAAAATAAGGCTACACAAACACGTAAGAGACACTGCTGCAAGAGATTTTTTTACCCTAATCCTTAGTATTAGCCATGTTGTTAGTATTTACAACATGACCTGTTTGTAGTACCTACCCAACAGTATCTGTGTCCAAACAGGGCTACTCTTATTCCTTCCTCTCATGGGCCCTGTTGATTTCTTCCACCTCTCATCCTTTATTTCTTTCCAAGGATGGGCCTGAACTAGCAAGTGGGAGGGTGCCCACTTCTGAGGTATTTCAGCTGGGGTTTAGGTCTCCTCCTCACAGCTATGAGAGCAGGGCTCTTTCTTTGGGAGCAACAAAAGCACAACCACTGTCCAGGCAGAGACTGAGCCTAGGCAGAATATGGTGTTCCGGGATTTTGATTTCTGAAGATCACAACAACATCTTACCCAAGCTGTTCTGGGAATTAGCCAAAAAAAACCCTAAATCACCTGCTCAGAATCTGTGAAATGCAACTCTCTGTCACTTTCAAATTCCTCCCACTGTTACAATCTTTTCCCTGCCCAATTCTCAGATGGAAACACAACACTAGATTTCAGGAGTCCTAAGTCTGTATCACAGCACAACAGCCTGCAGTAATGTGGGGCTTTGATGACAGCCCTACAACCCATGACCTTTACAGAGAACAATGTTTTTTGTTTGGTTGGTGAGGATTTTTTAATTCACTGAACTACTAAATACATCTTAGTAGCCTGAGCAATGAAGGTTTTGCAGATGCCTCTCAAATTAATGGAACAGCATTTCTTATTCTGCTGGAGGCTCTAAATTCCAGGGCACAAATGCACAACAGCCACAGTGCAATTTACCACACATCAGCTTAGCTGCACTGTGATTTACCACACATTAGGTGCAGTAAAAGTTGTGATTTTCCACCTGCATGTACAAATCTCAGCTCTTTTGTGAGATGAAAATACATTACTTTTCGTTTTAATGAAAGATGGTGAGGCTTGTTTGTGCCACCCTAGAGCAGCACATGCTGGGAACTGGGAATTTGAATAATCGCAGCTCAGCTCATTAGCAGTATGAGATGCTCACCTACGGCAAGAAAAACCAAGCAACTTATTTTCTTGTGCGATATGAAATCAAGTTTGTTCTTTAGGTCTAATTGTACTGCAACTAGGTACGGATTATGCTGCTCTGCCTATGCAGTGCTTTTCACTACTGAACTCCCTGCGTGGTCCAGGAGCTGCCCAGACAGTCATCTGCACCAGTGAGAATATGGGCTGGCTCAAGACAATGAACCAACTTTAAAGTAGGGGATTGACTGAGCTTCATCACTGTTTGACTGATCCCCTCATGTGAGAGCTTCAGACAGTCCTACAAACTACCCCACGCATCTCCTGTTATGTCTAGTCCAATTTATATGCTTAAATGTGTTGGTTAACATCCTGAGTTGAGCACCCCAAATATTCCCCTAAGTAATTTTTGTGAAGAAATGCACATTGCACATACATAAGACTATTTGTCAAGAGTCAGTAGAAATTGCTTCTGTAGTCACACATGGATGGCTGGATTGTAAAAATTCATTACGACTGTGGTGTGATGTCTCTGATGGTGGAGACAGGAATGCAACACACACACACTGAGTTGATGCAGCAACAGCACAATTTCGTTGATGTGCACCCCCCTGCCCTTACAGGGGCTTCAAATTTCACAGTCTTACAGATGTGATTGGTCAAAGGTCTTAACTCTGCCCAGCTCACTGGCCAATGATATTGGTGCATTCATGGTTCAAAGGGATTGGCTGGGGTCCCCTTGTTTGAGCTTGAATTTAGCCTACCACTTTCATACCCCTAAAATACCTGTCATGGCACGTTAGGAAGAAGTTCTTCCCTGGGAGTGTGGTGAAGCACTGGAACAGGTTGCCCAGAGAAGCTCTGGCTGCCTGGAAGTGTTCAAGGCCAGGTTGGACGGGGCTTGGAGCAACCTGGGATACCAGAAGGTGTCCCTGCCCATGGCAGGGGGTTGGGTTAGATGATCTTTAAGGTCCCTGCAAGCTCAAACCATTCCACGTACACATTTTATTTTTGCCTTAGTGCTTTGGCCAGCAAAAACATTCACTTAGGTTTCCCCCAACAGCCTTTGAAGAAAGGCATCCATAAGAAACCAGGAGAAAGAAGGAATGTTTTACCATCTAGATGAAACTCTCCATTTCTTTCCACGGGCAGACCTTGCAGGCTGTCTTGCCTTCCATAGGTACCAACTTGAGGATTATCTAGATGCCTTAAAGATCTAGAAATAAAACAACACACTTTCAAGACAATGTTAATGTAGGAGGTAATATAAAAGCTGGTCTTTAATTGGAGGCCTCCACGTCCAAGTATGGAACAATGCCCACCTCACATACGGTGAATACAGTTTTATAAGTTTAGCAAACTAGCATAATTGACAAGAATAACCAATTAGAAATACAGGTGATGAGGTAATTCCCCTCCTTGGTTCAAACTCTTCTGGAGCCCCTCTTCTTCCAGTTGTTTATAGGAAAGTGTCTTGGGAGGGTAGGTCATCCTTGGTTCCCAGAGGAAGCAAGATTAGGATTGGGGCCTTTGGAATGTGTTTTGTCTTTCTGTCTATCAGAGTAGGAAAAATGCTGGAGTGAACCAGGAACTGTATAACTATACAGCAATAGTCTACAGAGCTGCAAATAAATGAAGAATATATAAAAGCAAAAATCATTTTGGCATCAACCTTCTGGCTTGCCCTCTCCCAGCTCCAAGTACAGTGCCTACCCTTTCTCTACCTCCACTGTCAGCCATCTGCTGCTCCTCCCTTTCTGCGTTCCCTGCAGACCTGTCTCTCAGACTCCCCCAAGGTTTTGCTATTTCAGCTGATGAATCAGAGCTTGGTGGTAACTCTTGAAGTAACTGGTATTTACTTATTTGCATCTCCTAAATTCTGGGGTTTACATAAGAATATGAGTATTGGGGTTATTATTTTCCTTTTTTAAGAAGTTTTGCAGCCCCCTTGTCTGTGAAGAACAGCTTGAAAACGCAAGTCAAGGGTGTTCCAAATAATAAGAGTCTACACAGCGCAGAAGAACAGCCTTAAAATGACAATGTGGAGGTTGTAGGTTTTGTTGTTTTAAATAGATTTAATTTTAATGGAATAATTTACACAACAACCTCAGGAATGTCAGGCCTGATATGGAATTTTTCAATCTTTGGAAGCAGCACACCTACCCTTTTGTAAGAGATGAATTTCAGAAATTCTAGAATCTTGTAAATAGAATGAGAGTTTAAAAATCTTCAAGGTCTCTTTTGCAATAGAATAGCTCAAAAACATTCTGCCATTTTTCTTTAAGACAGTCAATTAGCCAACAGAGTTGTTATTCCATACAGAGGCTAGGTCACTACACTTATCCTGTGTCTGGATGGAGCTGTAGTCAAGTTAAGGGTGAAGTTACTATAAAAAATCAAAGCAAAAGACTGAGCTAGGCCTAGGGTTTAATGTTTAATATACAACATAGGCAAGCTCAAACAAGGTATAAGCAGATCTGGCTGTAGGTCATGCATGAAGAAATAGTCAATCATGAGCCTTTTATGTTGGAATTTTGAAAGATCTGTCCCCAAACCCTGTAGCAATATCACTGTAGTAAAAGCAACTTTCCACATACCAGTCCTGCCAGCTACTGAGAATGGTTCCCCTCTGTGCTGTATTTCATAGGTATGATCTCATGTTCTGTTCCAGGTTTCAGGTCTACAAAGAGCAAAAGGGAGCATTACCAACAATTAGGGAAGATGGCATTTTTTCTTGAAGAAAGCTGTTTTGTTTAGTTTATCCAGCTCCAGGTTTGTTGCAGAGGGGAATTTAAAATTTAGACTTCAATCCAACTTGCTTTTTGTCTTTTCAATGTTTTGACAGCACCTTTGATCTAGGCTTACCATTAGGGCAGGCATATTGACTGCTGCTGGTGGGGATTTCCATAATACCATCTCGGAAACAGAAGAATGCACTTTTTTCCTAACAAGGACAGAATTAAATGAATGAATATGCCTGGAAACTTGCTAACTACTCAGCGTAGCTTTCTCCCTGTGGAGACACCCCTCCTTATGCTATAAGGGAGTCCAAATAGATCTCACTGGACATTCACACATGAGAGAAGAATTGTCTCAGTCTGATTTACAGTCTGACTGTTAACCATTCCTGCCACTTCTTCCTGCTCCTGCCCAGTTTGGAACACCCACAATACTCACCACTGAGGATGTATCTGCTCTTAGGGTCATTGCTTTTGGGCGTCATGACCTGCTTTTCATTGATCTCCACTAGATATCTGAACTTCAGCTAGTAATAATGCATATCTGTTGATAGGTTCTCCCACTCCACTTCCAGGGAGGACTTCATCTCCTCTGACACCCAGATGGCATTGACTGCAGACCAGACTGGGAAAAACAGCAGAGATATGTAGGGAAGCAGCATCAGCACAAAAAGGTAAATAGAAGATAGAAAAGTCACTAAACAATGCTCCTTCCCTGCCCAGTTTCCTGCTCTGAGACCCGAGACATGTTCCTCAGCCAAACTGAGGAGTCAAGCAAGGACAGCACAATCATTACTTCAACAGGTTTAGTTTTATCCATGGTAACAGTCCAGCTCTGGCCTTTGCTGGCTCTCAGCTCCCACCTGTTGTGCTGGAAGCAGGAAAAATGTCAGAATCACCAAGCTTTTCACTGTCTTTGCCAAGAACAAGCAGATAGCATAATATCAGCTGTTAATCAAAGAATGTTTCAGTTCTCAAGAGACTGCTTCAAATACCGTCTTTGCACACTCAACCTCTTAACCTCAGCAGGATTATGCTGATTCAGTCCTGGGAAGAGATGATGAGGAGAACTCACTGCTGCAGACATGTTTGGACAGTAAGTACATAGGAATGACATCCTGCCTACAAGTTCTTCCTGCGTCCAGCTGAATAGTGCATTATTCTTAGTAACATGCTGCCTTTATTCTGCATGCTTCCATTCCTGCTTCTTGCAGCAGGCAACACTACAAATTCCCTGGAATTCACAGGTGTCAACACAAGTAGGATTTGGACAAGAAAAAATGGAAAGAGAGGAAATCTGCAATACATTCAGCCCTAATGTTCCAAATCTGGGAACAGATTCTCCAGAAAACAATGACATAACTCTAGGCTGGGATGAGAAAGTGCTCTTCAGCACTCAGTTCCCCTCACTTGTTGAAATCTAACTTTAAAGATTTACAACATCTGACTCTTCAAATAATACTACCTGCTCCTACCTGTACTTGCTTCTAGATGCTTGGGCACTGGCAATCCCCTTCACACATGACGGAAGTGTGACATTGTACATGGTGCCAGGGTGGAATCTCACAATCTCACAGCTGCTCTTTGGGCACATGGATTTGTTTCACCAACATTTCATACCCAGCTGGATAATAGGTAAGGAGGTAATTATCCACATCAGTCACTGGATCCCAGCTGACAGAGAGTTCTCCGTGGAGTTCAGCACCTGCATATTCTGGGGAGCAAGGACTAAAAGAGAAACAAAGAAAAATATTGCAATGAGGATCATGACTTGCCACATGGCCAAGCATGAAATTTTTTCAAACTTATTTTGAGTAAAAAAATTCAGAACTGGAGCTCCCAGCCTGCAGTCATCTTGGATTTAAACATTTCTTTTTGCTCAATAGCATATCATTAGATACAAATAATGCAGGCAGTAAGAAACATAATTTCCTGGATGACTCCCTCCAGCTTCTAAACCCACATGGCATGAAGAAAACTCTCTCATAAAGCTCTCCCTACCAATGCATCTAGGAAGAGAAAGACAAGCCTAAGCCCTCTTTTCCTACAACTGTCGGATCTAATTCAAAATGTCAACTGGTCCCCAAAACTGGGGAATGCTGCTTCTCCACAGCAGAGACAGAAAGCTGAGCTTTTCTGAGTACTGATGGAAACTTACATTAGGTGCCTGGGCAAATCTGCTGCACATAAGACATTTCAGGACACCAACAATACCTTAACTGTTTTGCCACAAGACAGACAGCTCCTCAGTGTCTTGAAACAGACCTTGAAAGAAGTCCATATAGAGTATCTGTTTACCATCAAGTTTACCTGATTTTAATTACCAGTGAGCTCATCCTAAGCTGATCAAACAATCTACCAGCTGTATTTCATTAGCAAGTTTTGTGGTTTGACATTGGCCAAACACCAAGCACCCAAGAAAGTCACTCACTTGCCCTCTCCTGCTACGGCTGGGCAGAGGAGAGAAAAAATTTAAACAAAGGGTTCAAGAGTTGAGAGAAGGACCAGGAAAAAACACTCCAAGGGCAAAAGAGGCTCAACTTAGAGGTATAAAGTTTATTACTAATAAAATCAGAGGAGGATAAGGAGAAGTAAAATAAGCCCTTAAAATACCCAACCCCTCCTTCCTTCCCACCGACAGCACAGGGAGACAGAGCATGAGAGTTTTGGTCAGTTCATCACCCAAGATTTTCTTCTGCTGCTCAGGGAGAGAAGTTGTTCCCCTGCTATGCTGTGGGGTCCCTTCCCATGGGAGACAGTTCTCCGTGAACTTCTCCAGCATGAGTCCACTCTCACAAGCAGCAGTCCTCCCAAAGAGCAAACCCAAAAGATCACGTCCTGCTGTAACGTGGATCACCCTTCCACAGGGTACAGTCCTTCAAGAACGGGCTGCTCCAGCTTGGAAGCAGGGTCCCTCTCTCCACTGGACCACAGCCTCCTCCAGGCATCCAACTGCTCCAGCATGGGCACCTCCCCCACGGGCTGTGGGTGGATCTCTGCATGCCCCATGGATCCTCATGGGCTGTAGGGGCACCATGGTCCTCACTACAGCCTGCAGAGGCATCTTGGCTCCAGCATCTGGAGCACCTCCTCCCCCTCCTTCTCCACTGACCTTAGTGTATCCTTGTTGTTTCCCTCACATGTTTGTACCTCCTCCTCTTCTCTAGCTGGAAAATTACAACTGCCCCCACCATTGTTTTGATTTTCTTCTTAAATCTGGTATCACAGAGGCATTACCAACCTCTCTAATTGGCCCAGCTTTGGTCAGCAGCCTGTCTATCTTCAGAGCCATCAGGGATCGTGGAAGCATCAGACATAGTGGAAGCTCCCAGCAGTTTCCCAGCGAAGCCACCTCTGTGGCCCCCCTGCTACCAAAAACCAGGCCGTGCAAAACCAACACAGCAAGGAGGCTCTAACTGATAGCAAAGCATAGACAGATATTGCCTGTAAAAAGGCATGTGTCAGCAACATGAGGTCAGGTAACATCAGAAGATTTTTCCACTTGAAAGGCAATGCCAGCATTCATTCCCACGTGTAGTTCACAGCTTTCACCAAACCCACTATCACTATGTGCGTACCATTGCTTTAATTGAAGACTTTGTACAAAATACGAGACTGTTCATCCTGCCTCTTCTTGTGATATAGAAGCTGGATTTAAATAATCTAGCTTTGCTGTAAAATAATGAAGAACCTAAATACATGTGGTGTACTTTATTCCTTGTCTAGGCAAAGTTCAGAAGAGGGTTATATCTGCCTCTCTGCTGTTCAACATGTCCTTGTACTCTATTTCTCCTTTGGAAGGAATTGCAAAGTATTAATTATACTCTTGCATGCTTCATAGTAACTTCTAAATGTTCAGACATTCCATTTACCATGGCAACATAAAATGTCACTTCATGATCTGAGACACAAAAAGGAACATATTAATAATGTTAAATAAAGCCAGTGCTCAGTGTATATCTCACAGGATGCAGAAATCTAACCCAGACTGGAACAGAAAAGACAATTTGACATCTGCAGGAGAGAAGCACTTGGCTACAGCTGCTGAGATGGGAACCATTTTCCTTTGGACTTAAGAGTTTTTAAGCAGACTGGAGGTGTAGTGCTCAGAAACAATAACAAAATGGATTGTGCTACATGCATTAATTCTGTAGTCCTTGCTCACTCAGAGAACAGAGGATCTCTCAGAGTCTGTAAAACAGCTGCAGGTTTTGTGGAAGGGAGAGGATCCAAAGCTGGACCCAGACAGCCTTTTGGGAGAGAACAACTGAGCAACAGTTCTCTGAAAAAATTGTTTCTGCTCGCCACCTCTATAAAGGTGCTGCCTCCTGAGTAGTGAATCTCAGCCTACAGACAGGAGGAGAATGCTGGATAGCTACACCATCCTCTACCTCTGGATAGTGTGGAAATGCCAAGAAGATTGAAGTTTTGAGCTAATAATCTTTTATTTAAAAGGTGAGTATCTGAGCAGACAGATCAGGCCTGAAACACGAGGGATGATACAGGGCAGATTAGACATGTAAAGAAGGTCACTGAAAACCCTTACTGAGCAATACCTGCTGCTCAGTGTGTGCTGGTTACTTCTTCATAAGGAGCGGTGAAAGATTAGATCAAGAGTGCCATGCTGAGGTGCTTCCAGGGCAAAAGCCTGAGTACTAGAGTACAAATCTGTGGCTGCTGGGAGGCAGAATGAACCAGGAACTGCAGGACACTCCTCAAGGTCTTCTCAGACATTCCTACTACTTTGTAACAGAGCAAGATAAGGGAGAATTTCCCAAAGACCTCACTTCAAAGGGGGGCTTTTTAAAGGATTTACACATCCTTTGTCTCACAGGTTTTATCCAATCAACTACCTCATCAGCAAGCAGTGCACACTGCAGCAAACACAATTTTACCTTCTAATGTCTCATCTGTATGTCAAGAAATGGACTCTGACTCCTTTAATTACAGACTCCATGCTCATTTTGCTCTCTCTCTCTCAGCTGGTGGTGCTAGCACTATCTTTAACTGTATTCTCACCTCTCCCTAATTCAGCAATGTTTCCCAGGCAATTCTTGAAGACAAGGACCAGTCAGCCAGCAGAAACACCAAACTAACCATGGTGATCCCCGGGCTGGCTTACCTACACGATTAACTAAAAGTGTATGAGAAGGAGAGAAAGAAAGTCAGATTGAAAGAATGAAGAGAGAAGTATCTCCCAAAAATGTCTTACTCTGGGAGCAGCTGAGGCCAAAGAAGCCATTGTAACAGTAGCACACTCCTGCATCACAGAACCCCTTGCCACTGCAATCCCCAGGACATTGATTCTCACTCCAGTCCTGTCCAATGAACTCCCTGTGGCACTGGCAGACCCCTCTGGCTGTGACACAGATCCCACTGCTGCTGCAGTTCTCCAGGCACACCTGAAGGCTGCAATCTTCACCAGGAAAGGCCCATCACAGCCATACTTCCCAGCATTGCCACGGCCAGCCAGAGCAGCAACAGGATGCATGACAGCAAGCGTGACACAAGGATGAGACAAAACAAAAATCAAACACAAGAAAAAAGTTAGGAATGCAACATTAGATAGGTAGTGCAAAGCTATGTTCAAGGCCATTAAAGGAAAAGCATAAATATCACTGAAAAATATGGACTGAAAAGTACCTGATGGCATTACCTTGTCTATCTGCCTCAGGTCCAAGGAAGGACCAGCTCCACCCTTTATTTTTTCAACATATTTGTTCGTGGTCAGCAGGAATGCAGGTTCCATGACCACTCCAGAGAGTCAATTAGAAAGTTTTCCACAGCCTCTAACCTAAACCTTAATGTTGTAATTTAAATTCACTATTTCTCACTACAAATATTATTAAGATGGCGAGCACATTATTCTCATCTGCCATACACCTGTGTTTTTCACATAAGCAAAGACTTAGGACTTCCCGTCTCCATTCCCCAAACAACAACAGTTTGTTAAATCTTAGAGGCCATGCAGTATAAATCTGTGATCCCAGGTAGAGCCAGTGGACACCACAAAACATTATCATCATAAACTTTGCTCTTCTTTGAATAACGTCTCAAAGAGAAGATAAAAAGACAAATTCTCAGCAATGGCAAAATTCTGGAGGCAAAGCTGAGAAAGAAAAAGAAGGCAACTAGAAGTGCCTACCTCATCTTTCACCCTCCTATCCTCCAGAAAATCCTTTACTGAACCCTTCCACCTATGTGAATCACAAAATCCAGGGCACCACACCATGCAAAGGAGACCCCCCCCAAGAACCCTGCCAAATAAGTCCAGTCCTCAGATCTATGCAGTAAATAGGCCACATCTGGGAAGTAAGGAGAGATACCACTCTTGTTACTTACCTTGGCTTTCCCCACAGCACTTCTGAGGGCTGCAAACTTCCCTTAGCTCTGCCACTTCCTTCTCATGCTTCTCCATCCTTCTAAAAAGATCCTTAATGTGGGTCAAAGTTTCACAGTTCCCTTTGGGTGTGTGCATATGGCTGGTGTGGAAAAAGATTATATTCTGCTTTTCATTTTCCTCAGCCTCTCCAGGATCTAGCTGCGCCCTACTAGTCTCTTCATTATGCTGTAATAGATTTGCTTTAGCTTTAATTTGGGAGGATGTGGGCAGGTCAATCTTACAGGAGTGGCTGAAGGATATTCTTTGAGCACTGCTGGTGCAGCTATGAGATACAGGATGCTGAACAGCAGATGTCTGGAGAGCACAGAACAGCAATAAACCCACTGGGAAGGCAAGCCAGTCCTGGAAATTCATCTGGCAGGTTCTCAGAAGAAGAACTGACCCTTCAAACAGCACAGCTGCTTTCAAGATCAATAACAACAACAACAATAACAAGTAAAAATTGTGATCATAAAACTGGTTTTCATGATTTTCTAAAAGACAAATTATTTGTTTTGCCCTGATTCAGAACTAGGCTGGTAAGAACCTGGAGAAGTCACAGTGAATGAGGTAGATAAAAAAGAGCTTCTAGACTCTCCAAATAAGAGCTCAAAGTTTTCAACCTTCAATAAAGGCTTGGTATTTATGGTCCATTGCATTTGTTAACTATGCCACAGCACCTCTCATTCCCCTGCAGTTTCACAGGCTTTGTATCAGTCTCTCAGCTGTGGTCTGGATTATTGACCATGGCATTCTCCAGCACTGTGCATAGTCTTCAACTCAAAGCCTGTGCTGATGCTGTGTGCATGAAAAATTCAGAGAGCCGATACTGATCTTTCTGTACAGGAAGTGTGGGACACAGTTTTGCCCACTTCATTTTACTCTTCTAATATAGCACGTAGCCTACACTGTTATCTGGAAGAATTAAAAGGTTCACTCCATTTGACACCAATGCATTGGCATTTTATGTGCCTAAATAATACATTCACTTGAGAGATTTCAAGTTTATTTTGCTTTGACTTTTACCTGATTTATCACCTTAGCACTGGTGAAGTCCATCTAGAAGCTACTAGAGCACATCTGTTAACACATGGAGCAAGAGGATGTGTTGTAAGCTTACTTGTTTTCCCATACTTTTATTTCAGCATTAATTGTTCTTTCCTACCTTGCATAAATATATAGGAAGAGCTTATTTTCAGGCTAATTAAGTCTCAAAACAAAAACCTAAAACTAACGAAATAAATGAAATATTACTGTTATATTTAATTGACATTTAGATGTCAAAACTGAAGTTCAAATGTTTAAAGTTTTCAGGTACAGTCATTCACACAAAAAAAAATGCTTTGCTGTAGAAGTTTTGTGTAGTCAACCCATGAAGAATTTTGGCCTTAATGAATACCTCATAGATAAAAACAACAAGAAGGTAGAAGCTGAAAAAGAAAGGGAGGAAGGATAAAATATAAATTTAGAAATCTGAATTTATCAGTTGGTTTATTCAATATTGTACACTAAATGTTGGCATTAATAGTACATGTCAACCTGTACAGAAGGTGATATATATATTTGGTTAAAAACTTTGAATTTTATACCACAGAATGCAAATTCAAAATGCCACCATATGTGGCTTACTAAGCAATTGTGTAATCCATTGCACAAACAGAAGGGGGAAAAAACATCATTTAAGTCTAAATTAGGTAATGTGATAACTAGAAAGCACTTGGCCAATATGCATCCACAGCAACAGCACATCTGGACTCAGATAATACTCCATTATAATAATTCATCCAATCCTGAGTTACAATAAAAATTCTCTGTTTCTGTGAAACATCCTTATATCTCCTAAATGTCTGCCAAAGCTTTGGAAATATCCCTACCATTAGATTAATGCCTTCCACTGGCAGCACAGCTACAAGAAGGTGTCCTTCCTGTCCAGAAACATGAGGCTTTGGTTGCAAAAAAACAAACAAACCCTACACCACCACTGGACAGACGTATACCCACTTATACCTGTTTTGCAGGCCACTTTGGTGCATCTCTCTTCAAGCAAAATAATCACAGACACCAATGAAAACAAGGCATGAATTTCAAGATTCAATCTACAATTCCTTACCTGACACCTTTATGTGATATTTGGATTAGGTATTAGGAAAAAAAATCTTTATTGAAAGGGTAAACTCGCACAGGCTGCTCATGGCAGTGGTGGAATCATCACCCCTGGACAGATTTAAAAGACGTACATATGGCATTTGGACATGGTTTAGTGAAGGGCTTGACAATTCTGGGTTAATGGTTGAACTCAATGATCTTAGAGGCTTTTCCAACCTTAAAAGTTCTATGATTATATCCATAAAATAAGGGAATTATCTCTGCTGCTTATACCCAAGTAGTAATTTGTTTCCTTTGGTTTTCTGCCTCCATTCAGCACTTATCTACATTTAACATACATCAGGTGAAATGGAGGGGAACAAGTACGTTGCTCTGTGAATGCAGGGCTCCTTCCCTATCTTTCCCTCCTGGTGTTTTGCAGATGCCCAATTCTGACCAAAGATGCAGCTTGCCCATCCCAACCTATCCTCTCTCTCCAAGGGACACAGAAACTAGCTCTACCTTTCTTTTTCTCCTATGCAGACTTCTGAAACAAATCAAATTGTAAGAGATTGCTTCAAAGCTCTGAACAAATTTATGTCTAAATTCTACAGATTCTCATCACAGTCCCTTGGAGGAAACCCCCAAAGCTTTGTTTTGTGTGCTTTACTTCCAAACCCCTGGAAATAAGGTCCCCAAACAGACAGACATATGCACTAAATCCCTTTGCTCAGTATCTAGTGATTAATAGTATTTTGGGTTGTAACATGATGCTGTGACAAATTAGGGCTTCACGGGAACCACAAATTGAGCTGAATTTTTCCTAGGCTTAGAGATCATTCCAGAGAAAAAAACCCTGGACACAAGCATTTCTGTCAAGCATAATGAAGGAGAACAACTTTTTTTGCTTCCTTGTCATATAACAAAGAGACTTTTTTTCCCTGCTGTTAAAAAGAGTGGGTTTAACTGACTTTTCACGGAGAATATAATGTCATACATATAAATGGCAATAACAGCAGATTAGGGAAAGAACTAATTTAGGAAAGAATGCCTAACAGTCAGATCTACCAGGAACAGAATATTCTCCTAAGGGAAGAGATGAAAGAAACCCTGTTCACATATTTTCAGTTATTGCACAGGAAAGCATGGGACAATCAAAGCTGAAGAGAACGTGGAATATCTGTGTGAAAGATTCCAACAATCTAACTCTGCAAGCCTTTTTCCATCCTACTGCCCAGTGCTTGAAGATTTAGGGTATAGGCCTTCTATGTACAGATGACATGGAGATAGGATTGAGGAGAGAAAGGGGGACTTGGAGTCACAGATGAGCAGGTCTAGGACAGCTCCATGGTTGCAGAAGAGAGAGAGAATTCTAAGACTGAGAAATGGGGCAGAGTTGACTATGCACATATCCAAGCCCCAGAGTTATACAACACAACACTAGAAGCAACACATATTAAAGCAAAATAGCCAGAATAAAATGAGACATGGTGGAAGGAGCCATGGGGCAAGTTTGAGATCTGAGCTTTTTGAGTACCAAGGGGGAATACAGAACGTGATTTTTTGAGTGCAGCCTTCTGCATGCTAAAGCTAGAATGGAACTGCCAAGTGCATCACAGCACTAGAGATAGGAGAATTGGCAGATTCCTAATTACCTACTTAGCAAACTGGTACCTTCAAGCATCCTAAAGCCAGGAGGTTTCTTGAGAAACACAAGAGGAATGACAAATACTAAAAGGTATGTCAGAAAGTCCTTTGCAAGTTCACAGAAGCGCTGCTGATCTCCAAACAGCCACCACTTCAATATCTCTCTACAAGAGCAGCAACAGACCTGTCTGACAACATTTTAGTCTGAGGAGACACAAGCATTACCAGTGATTGATGCTCATCATAGACTCTGCCCTCAAATGGATATTGACCATTTAACTCTGCTTAAATCATGGACATGACAATGTGGGAGCAGGGAAGTGTACAGCAGCAGCCTGAGGAGAGAAGGAAAGGCACCTGCAGACCACATGGCAAAGCTGTGTGTTTAGACACAGCAGCAGATGTAGCAGCATAGAAGGTGATAAACCAGCTCAGTAAGTTGGAATGTAGTCATGCTCCTTACATCTTGTAATGCTTTTACCAATAGAAAACCACACAAGTTAGTGCACCAAAGAGCAGAACTTGGTCACTGGGGGCTATTATCCTTTGTTGGCAATCAGGCACAAATAAAGTGGGGGGCTCAAAATGTGCACAAAATGATAATACTGCTACTCAGACACTAAGATGTCCAGCCCATTTTCCTTCAGTTTTACATATTTTTCTCAGTGATGTGCTTGGGTGAGACAAGTTACTAGTTTTACAGACTTTGCATAGGTATAATTTCATTTAACCAACTGGATTACTTGCCTTTATTTTCTGTTGTAAAAATGTTCCAAACCTTGGCTGTGTTTGAAAACTGTGCATCGCATTTCCATTTCTCTGGGATCGGTCACAGAAGCTGTTCCATGCAGCTGCTGCAATAAGCGAGCCAGCGTTCTGTTTTCAATATTATGCAATCTTCATGAACTTAATGCTTACAATTAGTGTAACTAATGACTACCAACAAAAAATGCAATCATTAGTTTGGCAAGATTGTTTCTTTTGCAGCTATCTCCCTTTTTTACCAGAACGAATGAACCTACTTTCCACTATAAAAGTTTGGGATGATTAAAAAAAATTAATAAAATCCCAGAATTATAATCAGCCAGAGAGAGACTGTGCTTCTGGATTCATCCTTGTATTTACTTTTCTTTCGTGCTAATTCTGCAAGGTCTGATAAGCAAGGTGTATTAACTGTTCGTATGTGAATGAGAGATTGCTTTCAAAATCCTACATACTCATGTGCAGAGAAGTTCAACAGCACTTGCATATTTTCTCATTAGCATAAATATGCATTTTGTTACAAGCTACCTAGCTCCCTTCTCTTTAGTCAGTAGCTTTCTGTTTGTCAGTCTTTCCTGAAGCAAATCTTTGTTCCACTGCCTGCATAGTTCAAACATTGTTTAACTCCTGTATTGGATTAATTTTACTTATCCAATGACTGACATCTTTATTATAAATAAGATCATCAATAAGGTACTTTTATTATGAAAACAGTAATAGATCTCATTTTAGGTGCTAAACACCTAGACTCATAGAATCCTAGAAAGGTTTAGGTTGAAAGGGGCTTTAAAGATCATCTGGTTCCAGCTCCCGGCCCTGGCAGGGACACCTTCCACTAGACCAGATTCCTCCAAGCCCCCTACAGTCTGGCCTTGAACACCTCAGGGATGGGGCATCCACAGCTTCACTGGACATCCCGTGCCAGGGCCTCACCACCCTCATAGGGAATAATTTCTTCCTAATATCTGATCTAACCTTGTTCTCTCTCAGTCAGGGCCACTACCCTTTGTTCTAACTTCTATTGGCTTTCAGCCCTGAGTCTGTGAAAAGGTGCACAAGAAGGCACAGGAAGAGCCTTTGGAGGAGAAACTATTGAGCAATTGCTAAAGAGTGTTATAAGATGTATGTGGTCAAATTCCAGCACGATCTCACAACAAAAGGAAGGGCTTTAAAAGCATCTACTGTCACACAGAAATCAGAGGCTAAAATGCTAACTATTAGGAACAAGTATTCTAAAAAGAAACCCTTTAAGGTTAAACCCTAGCTCCATTACATCCAAAGGCAAAACTCCCATTTATATTAGGAGATATGTAGTTTGATATGGTTGGAGGAGACAACCTGGGAAAGATTAAGCCCTTCAAAATGGGCTTTAAAAAACCCACTAAATACTGCTGTACAATTATTAATAATAATACATGCCCATAATACAGGATTATTGATGTTTGTGTAAGGCTTCAAAATACTTGGAGGGCATCTGCTCTAAGAAGTCAGAGACAAACTGAGTTTTTCCCTCAAAACAAACAACAGGAATCTCAAAGGAACTAAAAATACTTTTCTCTTGCTTGTCAAGTACTTCCAACTGTTTGGTCCAGAGCTCTTCTGATGCAGGTACCACTTGCAAAAGTAATGCAAGCAAACCAAAAAGTGACCAAATCCTCTCCTCTTCCCACTCCAGCTGCAAACCAGCAGCAGTCTGCACAATGAATTTAAGAACCCACGGACCAGGTGAAAGGAACCAATAGAGGCCTCAGGGTGTTTCCCTCTTACAAACCACCTAAGGAGCATGCTGGGTTTGGGAATGATTCGCCTGCTCAGCATTTCTCTTGCCTTTCAGCAGGAAGAACCATTTCCCATTTGTTTCATGCTCTGCTACTAGTCAAAAGCCAGAAAGCCTCTCCAGCTCTGTATATCTGTCTGCAAGAATCACAGGATTGTTATTGAGACTACCGTATCAACAAGCATATTTGTAATATTAATGATGAGAAATTCAGGTGGAACACATCAGAAAATAAACATTAAAAAAAAATATTTAAAACTCAGCCCCAGTTAAACACTACATTTATTCAGCACAATACTTTTAAAAACCCTCAAGAACTACCCACACAGTTATTTAACTAGGTGCATTACTGAGCCCAGTTCTTAGCTGACAAACCCTCAGATTCTGAATAGTTGCTTTGATTTACTGCAACCAGAAGCTGTGCTGAGAGAGCTGAAGATGGTAGGAGCTTGGGGGTATCAAAAGGCATCATTAATCCTTGCCAGTGTCAGCTAGGGAAGTGCCAATCACACAGGTGATGCTGTTGATAAACAAGCAAAAAAAAAATCCCTAAGAAACAGAACTAGCCCAGCCTTTAGTAGACCTGCTGGCACATACCTGTCCCGCAGGAGGACATGCGGTCAGGACGTACTGTTCCAGACAGGGACCCCGCAACGGCGGGGCGATGTCTCTGCGTCAGTTTTCCTGCTCGGACAACTATCCCTATCATTTTTACAGCCGTTCCTCTTCAACCTAGGATACCTTTACTGCACCCAAGGCCGGCCTCCGATGTTTCTGTGGCAGATTCAGCTGCCTCCAATGACAGGTGGTGCCAGCGAGTCCTAACAGCACTCCCGAGATATACATAGCCACAGCCCTCAAATGCTGTTGGGGCTCTTGCCACACTTGCAGCCGCAGAGCGTTAAAAAACCCGGGCACATTGGGAATACAGAAGGAGGGAGGTGGGAGCGGCCTGAGGGCGGGTACTCGCTGTGATTGGGCGCACGCGCAGCGCAGCGACAAGATGGCGGCGGCCGCGCTGTTCTGGGCGCTGAGGGCGGTTCGGCAGGTCAGACCGACTCCATCCCCTCCATTCCTACCATCCTACTTCCCCCTGTCTCTCCGGGACCCTGTCACCGCGGCCGAGGCGCTGGGGAGCGGGCAGGGGAGATTAGGGTAGTGTTTGACCGCTGCGGGCTTGGACCCTGCCCCGCGGTGCGGGAGCATCGCGGGTCCGGTGTTATGTTGCGTTCGGTGTAGCTTGAGGCTCTTTGTGTCTCTCTGTGAAGAGAGCTTGCTAACACTTTATATGACGTTCAGAGTTATATACTAATGCAGTACAGAATCTGGAAAATATACAAACTAAAGCTCTCAAGGCATCACAGTTAATCATCAGAGAGCAGAAAGATCGGTGCCGCCCCTTGTAAGGAAGATGTATGAGGTGTAAGCAATGAGGTGTAAGAAGTGCAACGTGTGATCCAGGAGTTAAACGACACAGGAGGCACAGGACCCGAGGGATCGGCTGGAGCTGTGCCAGGGGAGGGTTAGGCAGGATATTAGCAAAAGATTTTCCCCATGCAGGTAGTCGGTCACTGGAACAGGCTCCCCAGGGAATGGTCACGCAAGGCCGCCAGAGCTCAAAGACTGTTTGGGCAACACTCTCAGGCACATGGCGGGATTTTGGGGGCCGTGTTGGGGCCAGGCATTGTACTCGATATTTGCAGGTCCCTCCCAACTCTAGATATTCCATGCTTTATGGCAATAACAATTCATGCTTGACTAGAGCAAACTAGGTGCAACAGGCAGGTGTCACAAATTTTATTTTTTAATCAGGTTGTTCCCTCACCCTGCCCGAGGCAGGTGCGGAGCTACTATGTGGACTGGAGGATGCTGCGGGACGTCAAGAGAAGGAAGATGACATATGAGCATGCAGATGAGAGGCTGCGGATCAATGCCATCCGGAAGAACTCCATCCTTCCCAAGGAGCTGCAGGTACCAGCAGCTGGCTGTGCCCAGCCATGAACCCACATGTGGCTCTTGCTGCTGTGGTGTGCTCAAGGCCACAGCAGTCACTTTATAGATCCAAATGGCTGTCCCAGGTCACAAATGTTGTGTTTCCTCAGCTCAGAATCACATCATGTTCTATAGAGATTTCAGTCCTTTGGGGTGTTTACAACAACAGCATATTCACCTGACTGGAGGTTGTGTACATTGGGTTGCGGGGCTTTCTGAAACCAGTGCTTCTTGTCTTAAGCAGCATATGTAACACTAAATACAGTGAAGTCACATTTCCCCCTCCCCACACTGCCCCTAACACATACTGACAAACCTATTTACTTTATTTGCAGTAATACAGAATAATAAATAAACTCTAGATTTCTTTTTTTATTTAAAAATCTGAAAGCCTGATCTAGCCCCAACCACCAATCTGTGCAATTAGAAATATTTTACTTTCTAGCATGAGCTACAAGCACATGAAACCTGCATCAGATTTGGGTGTTAAAACTGTTCTTAAAAATTCACTGCCCTGCTCTCAGCCTGCCTTAGTAAGCACCAAAAACATTTGCAAGTATCAGATTATTCCTGTATTTGATCTGGCCATGATATTTACATATCTTGGGAAAGAAAGTGTATGAATTTGCTTTTATATATTGACTTTACCATTCTTGGGCAAGTCTGACTGGTGCTGGCTATCATTATGAGGCAAAACCAATACAGAAAAAAGCCCCAAAAGAAGATCCTGTAACACCTTCCAAACGTAAGATCCCTTTTACTGACATCAAAACATGCTACCTCGGCAGGCAGTTAATAAATAGCATATATTTAAATTCAGCTCATCTGAAAGGACTAACCTACCCTGCAACAAGGAGAAAGCCAAGTGAGTTTCTCACTAACTATATAATTCCTGGCTTGAGGTTATTCAGTCTGTAGTAAGATTAAATCTTAGAGGGCTAGCCTACCCTACAACAAGGACAGAGACAAGCTGATTTGACTGGTTGTAATTCGTGGCTCGGGAATGTTCTCTCTGTGTAATAAGTTTAATTTGGGGGTCTCCACATGGTCAGTTTACATACACTGTTGGAATGCCCAGAAAGGGCAGGCTGAGTGAGGAACAGAGGTGAAAGTTCCCAATTAAGTAGCAAAGTTTATTCATGAGGTGGTAGAGAAGCTTGTGATGGTACCTACTCTACGTCTGGATTTTGAGGTCTGGCAGTAAGGCCTCTCTAAATCCCAGAGAACACAGATAAACTTTTGTGCTCTGATCTTCTTTTTCAGGAAGTGGCTGATAAAGAGATTGCTGCCCTGCCCCGGGACAGCTGTCCTGTCAGGATCCGGAACCGGTGTGTCCTGACATCCCGCCCTCGAGGGGTTAAGCGGCGTTGGAGGGTCAGCAGAATTGTTTTCCGCCACTTTGCTGACCATGCTCAGATGTCCGGTGTACAGAGAGCCATGTGGTAATAATCACCACGTGGATGTCCATTCAGGCAGAAGAAACAAACCAGGGTCGTTTGTGTGCTCGTTTCTCTGCCTGAGAGTCCAGTATCAATGTCAAACTAATACGGGAAGGACAAGAAGTTGTGCTGATTCATTAAACTCACTGGATTACAGTTGGTATCAGCTGACAAGCAGCAGCACAACTGCACTAAACTGATCTGTGTGAGAGGCAGGGTTGATTTTGAGGAAAAAGTCGCTACATGATGGTTCCAGAACTAAGCTGAGGTTTCTGGTATGGGCAACATTAGAAATAAAGACATACAGCACAAGGCTCGTTTAAGCTTTTTTTTTTTTTTGCCACCATACGGTAAATTCTTCATGGTAATTTGGGTGAAAGTATTAACAAAACTGCACAATAGGAAAAAGTGATATTCTGCTGTGAGCAAGGGCAAGCACAGAGTGGGAATAAAACATGGCCTCAAGTTTAGATACTCTTGCTATGCTAACTAAATATATACATATATATTAACGAGCAGACAAAGTGGCTAAAGGACCTGTTAGAAACTACACTATGCTGGTATTTCTCTGGTTCGTAGTGCAGTGCTCAGTCCAATGTTTCAACAAGGTAGCAAGGAAGCCCTAGTCCAGACTCTAACAATGGCTTCCTTAATTCACAGGTAGCAACAAATCTGTCCTTGGGAAACACAAGAGAAGGAGGCAGGAAGGACAGTTAACAAGAGACTTGCTGCTAAGGTCATGTTTGCCCTGTACTCTTCTTCAAAGCAGAGGAGTTAAGGAGGAGGCAGTGGCTCTCTGTCCCCCTCCCCACCAGAAGGGCTGAGAGGTGGCAGTAAAAAGGCCAAATACCGCTAGCAGCAAACTTGACAGCAACTCATCACACCCAGCTGAACCATATTTTGGTGTATTTTGTAAGCCATCTTAATAGACTTACTCTCTTACCTTAAAACTCTTTCGAAGTTGAGGGAGAAAGTGGAGCTTATCCCTTGTTTCCTGCTTTACACTGCTGGAGCCAGGGCAGGCTCCCTGTCCAGCATCGGCAGCTCACTCTGCTCTCCTGCTGGTGACTGCAGACTGCATCCTGACTGATGCCATCTCAAAGATGTCCCAAGATGCTCACACTTTCCAAAATTCGTAGTATTATTAGACAGTAATTGTTTCTGAGAGTAATAATTAAATTTGAATACCACACGATTAACACCATATTGTTTCTGCTGAACTATCAAACTGCTTTCTTCAGCAGTTCTCCCTTTGTGACATGCTTTACAGTTCAGCACTTTCCCATTTTTGATCAGAAGGCTACACCCTGTGAAGTGAGCATGACACTAGCCCCAGCAACCACATACAGCTACAACTGGCAACAGAGGCCTTGACCCATCCTAGTTTAATATTCCTTTACTTTTACTCATCTCACAGCACTGCCTACTTATGTGAGAGGCTCTTTCAAGGAGGGTAAGGATATATATTCTATGCTTCCCTCCTCAGGAAATGCTGAACCACTTGACTGATGGAAATGCTTTATAAGCTATTTTATTTAAATATTTTGTCCAACTTGAAATGGAAAATGACTGTCTTTGCTTGGAAGAAGGTTATATAAACGATGATCTTTGCAGCACAGCATCTTACTTGGAAGATCAGTTTTAAGGCGGCCCTTAGAGTACTTTCAGATATCCATTGGTATGTCCCCTTTGTACTGCTTTTCTCTGCTTTCAACCCAGGCCTTATTGATGGTGCGCTTCATCTCATCGTCCCCTTCCGCATACATCTTCTTTAAAATGTTCATAAGCCCTTCACTAGGATCTGCAGTGTCATAGGCAGCCTTCCTGCAAGATGGATATGTGAGAAGGTCAGGTATACACAACAAAATTAAATGCTAGTATTTGTTTGAAACATCCTGGTAATGGGACTTTTGCTTTAGCAAAGTCTTTAGATCATGGCAGTCTCAGTCAGTTCCAAATAGGAAGAATCCTAAGAAACACCCTTAAACCAAGTGCAAGTTGAGTAGTATACCTACAGGTGTACCATAGGGTGGGAGAGTATTTTGATGTGAAGCATTTTGCAGTAAACATGACCCTGGAAGCACTCCCAGAATTAATTGTAGGAAGAGGAAGTGAAATATAACAGACACAGAGAATGCCAATATCTGCCTTGTGTGATGTGACAAGTGAACAAAAATGGAGAAATGACACATAAAGCTCTTTGGAGAGGCCACATTCACAACAAAAAAAGGCTTTTTTTTTGCTTCCCATTTTTCAGATGATCTCCAGAGATTAACTGACTTCTTAACACATTGCATTTCAAAGCAATTTTCTCAGGTGATGAACAGTGCCACCTGCAGTCAGCACTCATGAAGGACACGGCCCATATGACCCGACTATATGCCCTCTCTGGCAAAAGTTCTCTCTATCCCATTTTCCAAAATCCTGTAGGTAGTTCCTAGTTCAGAAACACAGAAGATGGTAACAGATCAGCAGAGGGAGCAGTTTTCTCGTGCTCAGGGCCAACCATCAGCTGCACAGATCCTGGCTGGGACCAGCATTTCTGGAGCTGGTCATTTTACAAACAATAAATCTTCAGGAATTCTCTGCACAAGATACAGCTTTAACAAAGTGACCCTGTCCCTCCAGAAAACTGCATTAATTGTCAAGTCACTTGCTCTCAAATCTTCTGTAATGCCATTTGAGTGGTGAAGGCTGTTTTGCCCTAAATTCAGGTGCTTATGCCTGACCAGTTTGAAAGCAAATCACCCTAAAAACATACACAGAATGAACTGTTGTCAGGGATAACATTCTCAATAGTGTTTTCATTCTTCAAGGTGGCTAGATGTGTAAAATAACATTCAATCATTATATTATATATGTGTGTATATATATATATTAGAAAATCTCTTGTCCCCAGGTGTTTCTTGCTGTCATTTACCACCCTCATACCTATGTGTCTAAGCTGCCTGCTGCTCCCAAGCAGTTGAAGTGTCACAAACTGGCTTGAGACCTTGGAAAATCATCTAAGTAAACAAAGACCTACTTAGCGAGAAGCACACTGGGATTTTTGTGCAGGCACTTTACACAGAGGTGACAATAATTACTTTGACCACTAGAGCTGCAGGGGCTATCTCCATGTATTTGTATATAATACACACTTGATCTAAAAACAGTCACCTCACTAATGCAGTTTTTGCAATGAATGCAGCCATCAAAAAGAAAATGAATCTTTCATTGGTTGATTCCCTTTAGACTTCTCACTGCAGGTCTTCCCTATCATATGTCCTATGATGCAGCCTTCATCATTAGCAATAAAACAGTGGCAGCTGTGAAACAGTGGAGGCGTGGCAGCTACTCAAGGTATATTTCTTCTACTTGCAGCCCTACAAGTACCAAAAAAATCCCAACCTAACAATCCTTCAGCATCTCAGGGCCTGTGCCCCAGACCAACAATCCTCAGAATAACTAAACAGTTGGTACAGATCTCTCCCAACACTCCTAAAACACAGAGAACAGGAAATGGAAAACAGGACAGAGGGTTGAAAAGACACTTACTCTTTCTCTTTGCTTTCTTTTTCCACTTGAGTTAGACAATCCCATTTTTCCTCCCGCTTCTTCTTACACATCACAAGGACCATGTCTGTCTTTATCTGTACAGTGAACAGCAAGGCATGAATTTAGAATGCTTCATAAAGGGATGCCAGTCAAAATGAGTAAGGTTAGCTTGTAACATAAACCTCTTCCATACTCACAAATTCCTGGAACATTTCTCTCAGCTATCCATTATTATGTAGCATAAAAAAATTATAGCATGTACTCAGCTCAGGGTACAAAGTATTAACTTCACTGTGGACAATTAATATATGTGGTTAATATAATACTAGTACAGACTTACAGTATCAATACAGAAGAACATAGAGCTGCAGGAACACCGTTCAGTGATTTAAAGGATGCTCAAGTACTCAGGACTGCCTGGTAGAGTGACTATATTTACCGGACTTCTCCAAGTATACCAGATTCAGAGGCTCCTCCAATTTATTTCTCCAAGAACAAGAAACTAGTTTTAGGGTATTGCTTAATCTTGCAATATGTTTTCAAGTTACAAAGCCTGTTGACTTGCAACCCTGACCTAAATTTCACAGAGAATTCCTCCGTGCCACAGCAGACAAGGCTTTACTCAGCTTTAGCTTGGCTTAACAAGTACATGACCACTGGGTGCTTCCCACTGTTAAAAAATCACCAGAGCATCACTCATTTATTTTAGCTGGTTTAATTTCACTCTGTACTCATTTTAGGCCAATTTCCTGTGGAGGGAGCAGAAAGTCCCTCTGCATCCCCAGAGCAGGCCCCTTGGAAAACCATAGCTTAAAGATAAGAAATGGCTTGTTAAATGACAAATACAAAAAGGAATCCAGCTTCCCCCCCTTAGAACACCCTCTTATCTATCTTTAATATTAGTGGTTCATTTTCTTTTAGTATCCATAGGCTAGCTTTCAATGTAAAATCCCCCAGGGATTCGTTAGAATGTAGAATTCCCTTGGTAATTGGTTCAAACTGTAAAACCCTCAAAAGATATAAAAACCCCTGTGAAACAATAACCGTTGTATATGCTAGATTGGATGCCTTCATAGAATAAACTATGGATTTGTGCCTTTCTACATATACTGGTCTCTATACCCCGCTGGTCTGAGGGCCTGCTGCGAGCCAAAATTCTATCTGGGCAAGGCTCAAGAATGTGCTCCATCACTGGTGACTGCTGAGACAGTTTCGGGATGCCAAAAGGACCCCAAAAACCCCAACAGCGACAATTTCCAACTGAACTGGTAGTTCTTCGCATCTGATGTCACTAAGTACAACATAGAACTCAGAGGAGGTATGTGACACATGTCAGCCTGGAAAGGTGCCACAAGCAGCAGAGTATGGATATCACCACTCAGCAGCAGTACAATGTTACTAGTTGTCTTGTTTTGGCTGGGATAGAGTTAATTTTTCCCTTAGAAAATTACCGCCCTGGTAGGGTTAAACCACCACACCAGTGTTCAGTTCTGGAGCAGCACACCCTTACTAAGGCAGAGCAGGTTTCAGACTTGGCTTTGAGAATTAAGCCTATTTAAACTTCCCAAGATTTCAGTCTGCTGACAAATCTCTACAAATCGCAAAGAATTTCTCAGAGGTATTTAAAAGCACGGCTGCAAATGAATGCTTGGCAGTATTTTCTGCTTCATTATTTATGAAATCCTGTTGGTGAGCTATTATATATTCAGACATGATCTCTTGAAATAGGATTTCAGAGACTAATTCCACAGTTATGACAATCACAGATTAGGAAGACTGATATTCACAATGCAGAGACCTAGCAGCAGAAGGGAGGGACTGAACATTACAACAGAGTCTCCTGAACTAGCCAGGCAATGAACATGATACTTTGTGAGGGCCCTAAATTACCTCTAACAGACAAGGTGCACTGACCTTTCTAGAGCTGCCTTCCACAGAGATGGGTTTCAGGAGATTGTTGAAGGTCATGGTGTAGTTCTTCCCATTCAGATTCTTCACTAGCAGATCAAATGACCTGGACCCAGGAAGTGGAGGGAAGAAAGGCACAAATATTCCAATCATTACATTGTCTGAAAATCCTTTAGCAGGCGTACTTCTTAGGAAAGCAAAGTACTTCTTGGGAAAGCAGGCCAACAGGCTTGAATTACTTTATTACCAGGGCTCTCAAAATGTTCAGTTCAATTTTAACAGAGAAATTAAAAGGACCAATCCAGACTTCACAGCAAATCAAGATCTTTAGGATCTTTTCTACCTACAAACTTGCAAAATCACATTTCCTTAATGTACACCTCAGTTCTATCACCACGAATACCCAGGACTAAGACTATGTGCCCCATCAAGTGTGGTGAGGTGCACTCGTAAAATGAAAACACCATGATAGCCTCAAGTGCTACTAAAAGCTAATACAGTTGAAGTTTAAAAAAAGAAAAAAGGGAGTGGAGAAAAAAAAAGGCTGATCCAACACTCCTGCATTTTAGTGTTCTTGTTGTGCTGCAAGATGAACTCACCTCTCTGTGAAATTCACCTGCACATTCTCAGCTGGAAGCTTCTGGACACCACTTAAGGAGATGTAAATCTTAACAAACTTATCTGACTGATCCCAACCTGGAAGTGGAAAAAAGAGATTACGTTCCACCTTTCCTCCATAAGCTTCACGCACTCCGACTTCCCCCACAAAACCCCTTAGAACGACTAGGGTCTTTGCCTTACTGAAGCAATTTTCAGAGCAATAAAAGGAAAACATGAATTATTCAGGAATAACTTGAGAGCAAAGGGAGGTCCTCCCATGTAGCCCTGTTCCCTAATCCCTGCAAATTCTGAGAAAACCCACGTATCAGCTCAGGTCAAAAGAGAGCAACTTGGGCTGTGCAGGGGGAGTCAGAGCCAGCTGTTTGCTCCCACTGCAGTTTCCTTGACTCACTTCTTCCCCTACTCCCTACATCTTGAGCAATTTCCTCTCCTCTCACCTATATGGCAAGCAGAGAAGCCAAAGCTTACTCTTTCATTCCTGTTAAATGCTAAGAAATAGAGAAATACCAGCTGGTATGGCAAGGATACTTAATGCACCCCAGCAAACATTACCACACAAACATGATCAACATACATCTGGGGTTCGAACGGTAAGGTAAGCATGCAGTAGCTTTCAAAGTGGGACCTCCAGTCCAGAATAAACACTTAATGCTTCATTATGATGCTAAGTGGCAACTCTAACTCCCAGTAATGCCACCCTGCTATCTCTTCAGAGAGATGGTGGAGCTCTAGAAAAATAATCCTACCATAATTGTTTATTTTCACTGTGTACCCTCCCAGTGATGACTTTTCTTCCTCTGCCACATCTTTTGGCTTCGGAGGAGGCTGATTCTTGATTTCCAGCTCCAGCTTTTGTTTCTCTGCCACAAGAACATCATGCACTCGCTTCCTAGTGGCATTCGTGAGCAGTTTTTTAACCTCTTCCAAATCTTTCTGCAACTGGTTCAAACACAAAGGACCACACGTACATATCAGATACATTCTTTGTGCTCAGGGCTCACAGCTTTTTTTGACAATTTCACATGTTCCAGATGTTGGAGTTTCAGCTTTATCAGATCAGTAATTTAGTTTCTCCCTACAACCAATTAAGCACGGAATCATCCCTTCCTCACCCCCCGTCCACTCCTGTAGATACGTATAACCACAGAATCTTAATTCACAGAATGGGTCGGGCTGGAAGGGTGCAACTCCCCTGTTCAACCACGGCCATCTCAGAGTACAGGGTTAGAAAAGACCTCCAAGATCATCAATTCAGACAAGATTTAAGCTTTCAGTTAAGCTTTCAACTTAACTCTTCATACATTAAAAACCAACAGAATCCAAGAGACGCAGGGCGGATAGCACAGCTCCCTCAACACGCACCATCGCAGGGGGAGACCTCCATAGCCCTCAGCGAACGCGAGGACTGAGGGCTCCCCGCCTCCCAGCCCGGGCCACACCGCCGACCCTCGCACAGGGCCCCGCCAGCGCCCAGTGAACTACGCCGGGAATCGCCTCACCTCCTCCCGCGCCACGGCCATGGCGGCTCCCCGTGGAACCTCTGGAACCTTCCGGCCGCAGGAAGTGACGCTCCGCCACCGATCCCGCCCACTCCGCCCCTGAGAAGGCAGAAACCGGGAGCTTTCCCGCCCCCTGGCCTCTGAGGGACGGGCGGGATCAGGAGTTTTCCCGCCCCCTGGACTCTGAGGGACGGGCGGGTTGCTCAATCTGAGGGGCGGGTGAGGCGGGCGCGGGCTAGGTTTTAGTTTGGCGATCAGAAATGTCCCCCTCATTTTACGCAGACGCCACTGAGCTCGTGGCTGCCAAGGTGCTCGAATAATTTTGCAAAATAAAGCGTTGTTTTCCTTCTTCGGGCAAAGAGTATCAGGCTCATGTGGTGGGGGTAAATAGTGATCAAAGGGAAAGAAATCTCTGTTCCCAGCCTTTAAAGGAAGATGGGCCTATAAACTAAATTCCCTGTTCTGTGTCTGCTCCTCATTTTCATGGTTATTAAGGTTGGAAAAAACCTCCAAGATCAGTTCCAGCAAGGTTTAAGCTTTCAAATTCTAAGATTTCATCAATTAAAAAACAAATCCAATAGAAGTTGTGTGGATGGCACAGTGCTCTCAACACACACTACCGCAGAGGGAGACCCCCACAACTAATGCACAGGCTTTCTACAACAAACCCAGTGGGTAAATTATTCTTGGGAAATTATTCCTGACCTGTAATGTCACAATGTGTACTCTAGGAGTGACTTTGTGTAAGGGAAGCTACCTCAAGTGAGATTGGACAAAGCTGTTTATGTGTTAAACTTCTTGCGTCATTCACCTGATTCACAGTTGTCTCCAATATTTCATAATTTTTCTTCATTACATTCTAAACAGCCGAATTTTCATTAGGATTTTAAGGTATAGGTTAAGGATTTAATTACTGGAATGTGGACTGGCCCAGTAGAAGTAATAATATGGGGAAGAGAGAGATGTTTGTATTTTGACAGAGAATGGCCTTCATTGGGTTGCTGCTCATTGTGTTAAGCCGTACTTGGAGCACCGGAAGGAACAGGATGGATGGTCCCATAACCGAAGCAGAATGCGTGGGAGACACCGGCCACCAGGTGGATTGAAGCTTGGACTCTTAAAGAACATGCTGCGAAGATGATCACTCAGGGCAAAGTAAATGGGGATATTAGCCTCCTGAAATGTAGTGTGTCTGTATGTCACACCCGCCTCAACAGCGACAACTTTGTGAGTAAGAGACTTAGTTATCAAGCCATTTACAAGGAAAATGTAGCTTTTATTAACAGAGCATTTGGCTATATGCATGTAAAAACATGCTGGTGTAATGCTACCAAAATTCTCTTTTAAGCATTTTCCTCATCAAAAGAAAAATATGACTGTTGACACTGTTACTATATCAGTACATTATGTGCAGGTATGAAAGCATAATTAAGTTTTCATGTTTTATTAGCTGTCTCCTCTCACAGACCAAACTGGTATGTCAGCTGGCGGAACTGCACTGTTGCCAATGAAGCTCTTCCAATTCACTTCAGCAGATGATCTGGCTTTGTCCTTCCTTTTCAGGTATTGGCAAAATTTCTTTAGGATCTTTATTTGCCCCTAATTAATCAGACAAAATCTCTATGTCACAAGAATATTGGCAAAAAAAATCTGGATTTTTTTGTCTTCCCTCCAATATTAAAAAAGAAAAATAGAGCAGCTGTTCGTTTCCAATTAAGCACTAGCAAATGAACCACTGTTCATTGGCACACTGAGCACCAACAAAAAGAAGTTTCTATAGCCCCACTGGGCATTAAAGTTTCCCTGAAAGAAAACAATAAGGCAATGGCATTCCTTCTCTCAGCAGGAATGTAGAGGAGGCAGCATTTGCCCTCAGATGTCCTTTATAAACAGTGTGACCCAAGGCAGAACACAGCCCTTCAACACTGGAAAGGTCAATTTCTCTAGAACAAGGTGCCAGTTATAACACCTGTTTTACCAAATTGAGGAATGTCAGCTCATTTGCTGATACATAGGGCTTAGGGTCTGGGATTTTTTCTCTTCTAAAGTGAACATGCAGGAATTAATCTGTTAAAAGATCTGTAGAGGTAGGGAGGGAAGAAGAAATTTGATGAGAATGAATTCATAGAAGCCCTGAAGCCAAAGATTTATGTTCAAGTTGGCATTCCCCAAAGTGGTTTTAACAGATGTTGCACCGAGGTGTTTATTATAACCCTCTGCTGCAGTGCTTCAGGATCTGCAGTGGAGAAAAGATCTGAAAAATTAACTGTGGTTATTCTGAATTTTCATAGGACTGTTCATAAGCCTGACCATCTTCAGGAATAGCATTTGGAGACAGGATAGTTGATTTTATCCAGGAAATACAATATGGTCAGCTGGAATTTACTTTTATGGCTTTTTTTTTTTTTTTTTAATTACTTCCTTATAATTTTTTCTGTGTAGCAGCAACTGAGACAAGGAAAACTTTTGTGTTTTTTAATTTAGCTACTAATCTTTGAGTTTCTCCACACTTAATTCTGGTCTTATATTAGCAAGTGCTCTTATTTTTACAATTTAAAATGGCACTGCTTTCTAATTTAAGTTCTGGCTAGAGGAGGAAATGCTTTTGTTAACATAGAAATGCATTTGAAGTGAGCCTGTAATTTGCTTTTTTCCTTGAGTTTTTTTAAGTGTTTATTTAGTTTCCTTAAATAATGAGCGTTTCTGTACACATGGCACTTCCCTTTGAGTGGCAGCTTCCATGTGGAAGAGTTGTCACTCTTGTCATGTAAAAATAAGCTCCACAGAGCTCTCCTTTGCAGAAAGCTGCAACAGCATCTGGATGCTGCCTCCTCTCCTGACAAATGCTTTGGGTAGTGATGTGGAGGTAAATCCATACAAAATGTTATGGCTGGTAGATTTAATCTTCAGCTTTTGTCGCTCTTTGCCTCATCTTCCCCTGAAGTGCTGTGTGCTCTGGCTGTTACCTGGAAACAACGACTGTTCATTTCGGTTAACAGAAAAGAAATCCTAGAGCAGTTGCTCACATGGAGGAATAGTTTCATAAAGCATTTGGATGCTTTTGACTGTAGCACATTCTGCTGTGTCCTGTTCTTGCTCAGACCTGCCTCTCTCTTAGTAGTCACTTGCCAGTTTCTTGCTGTTTCCTTCTGCCCCCCATGTGCCTTCCTGCAGGCACCCTACATGCTGCCTCAAGGCTTGTGTACTCCAGGGAAGTATGAAGTCCTTAACAACTGCTGTCCCATTGCTGTGTATCACCAACCTTTAGGAAAAGCATTCTCTGTGCTGGAAATTGTGGAAGGGGCTGACAGCTGGTCTGTGAGCCAGAGGAGTGAGCTGACAGAAGAAGAAATTGATAAGATTCATGTTTACCCATGAAGAAAAAAAGAAGACAAGGTTGTTCACATGGGAACCGAGAGAACAGAGATAAACACCAGACACCTGCAGCTGGAAAAACGGAACTATTATCTGTTTGTAAAATTCCTGTAGAAAGCCTGCCCAAAAATGGTGACGCTGACTACTTCGTACCAATGAACACGATGAGCTGTGTTATTGTAACCAATGAATGAAGTAGGCACTGTGTTGAAGAATGTATAAAAAGAGAATTCGCAACCATAATAAAAAGGCCATTTTACCTGTTGCTTTGTGTGTCGTGTCCGTCCCAACAGTGACAGGAAATCTCAGACTGGCAAGTGGAGTAGNTAGGTAGTTCTGTCACACAGAGATTTCTTTTCTTGCAGGAAACTAAACTTCCCAATAGCATCTATAGTCAGCAGATAGAATTTTAGCTTGCCTGGTTTAATCATGGAGTCCTGCTCTTTTCCTTCATTCTGAATATTCATCAAGATAATGCCATAAAGCTATTTTCTTACTCTTTCAGTAATGCTGATAAGATGCACTTTCCAGCTAAATATTACTCTTCCAAATGCCACTGCTACAAATGCTACCTTGGATCTACAGCTAGAAGGTGGAAATTGTTTACTGCCTTTAGGGTCATTGCTTTCTGAAACTTCCTTTGGGTGAGGTAAGCCAGCTTCCATTCTTACAAGGGTTTGAAATAATCATGGCTAGCAGGTAGCAAATGTGGTTTTGTTCCTGAAACTCAACTTCCAAAGTCAGAAAGCAGCTACACTGAGAAAATGAATGTTGTATCAAAGCTCATTCTGTGAAATGTGGTGACCTTATTTACCAGTTCCTTTTTGATAACTTGGAAAGTCCCACTTCTATGATCTGCTTGCACTCATTGGACCCTTTGAGGTGATTTAACTCATTCACTTGACAAAAGATTAACTGCAAGGGGATAAATCCACCCACATCTATTTTTGTTGTTGTTTTTAATTATCTCAAGTACATACTACAATAAGGATGAGGGACAGGACTGTGCAATGAGGAGTTGGAGGGGTGAGCAGGAATGAGCTCTTTAGTCATCTGCTCAGGGAATCACAGCTTAACACATTTCTTTAATAATTCTTACTGAATTTTTCCAATCATGTATTTAAATCCACTTGTAAGTATGATGTAAGATAAATGAAATGAGAAATTCAGACACTTGTCAAATAACCAGTTTCTCCTCATGGGCACTGTACTCTCAAATGCAACAATCAGATGTTCACCAGGTATCCTTAAATGTCACTTCAGATTTATTATTAATTCAGATTCACATTCTGAATGTGAAGCAGAACTGGTAAGTGAATGACTAACACTGGGTTTAGTCAGTCAAGAGAATGGAAACATTTATGCAAATATTATGAGCAAGACAGTGACAAGGGAAAAAGACCTTTGATTACATTTGCAAAAGAAATACCTTCCGTTTCCCCCCCTTTTGTTCCTCACTGTATTAATAATTCCAGATAATCACTGTTCTTGAAGGTACATTTTAAAATATTAAAGTTTTTTAACCCCTTATTCTTAAAAGAGAGAATCGTGTCAGGATGGTGATTATATTTTGATCTCAACTTCTATCAGCTGACTCTCTTTTAGACTCTTTCCTTTGGCACTGGTAACATTAAATTTGTACTACCCTGTTGAAAATAATTCACAATTATGCTTGACAACAAAGCACAAGATGGGTATCATTAAATTTTATTGTACAAAACTGACAATATATGGCATTCCTTAGAATTAAAAAAAAAAAAATCAAAACAGAACTAGTGTCCCTGCAAAAATCTTGTAAATGAAACAATTAATACACAACATTTAGTCCAGCAATGACATTTACCTGCAAGACCATCTTCAGATATGACACATATAATTAAAAAAATATTCCATCAGTTCAAGCAACAGTTTAATTTTCCATGAAATAAGTATTTCTATGAACACTTTATGTTTAGTCAAAACAAATGTTTTTGAACTTTCTTACCTTAAGAGATAAAAAACAACCAGACTGGTTTGGGAATCACCAGAGAAGTATACCCCCACAGGAAAGTCTAGGGCTTGTATTCCACTTGAGAATGCTTGTTTCTATAAAAATAAGTAATATCAACAAAGTGTTTCCTAACCAAACACTTCTAGCAAACAGATCTTGTTTCTGTGGTATTTTATTCATCAGTGCAGCACAAGCCTCTTGAGTGATTTAATTGATACCTCATTTCTGTGTCAAATTTGGAATCTGAATATAGGCCCAGGGCAAAGTTTTCATTACTTTTATTCATAAAACCCACCCTTTATTGCACAGGATTTACAAGAGGTCAAAACCATGCAAGGTCTCCACTCTGCTTCTCAGCAAAAACATCAAGTAAGTGTCAAAATGGTTCTCCCTTTATCCCAGTGGAAGGAATTATTCCTTGGAATTCTTAATACAAACATGAATTTAAAA
>VZTT01012925.1:0-42876 GCA_013400855.1 Buphagus erythrorhynchus | reverse complement strand
AAATGTCCCCTATGTAGAGACATTGTTCTCACCTTCACAACTTCCAGTTCATCTTTACTGGCCGCTTGTTGTTTTTCCAGCCTGGTACTCAGCTGGGAACAAATCTGGAGCAGAGAAAGCAGTCTCTTAGCTCAAGTTTACTATGCTAAAGTAGAATCTGTACTTTTTAACAATGGTTTTTGCTTGAATCAACATTTCTTAAATTCTGCCTCACTCAGGTATATGGATTCCCCCTTAACAACTCCACTGCTGCTGCTGCTGCTAATGATAAAAACCCAGCAGTATTCAATACAGAACCAGAACACAGAGACAAGGACATTTTATGGATGAGTTGGTTTATGATGTTTATACTGCATTATGTCACAAAGTACAGAAGCATTCACCCTACAGTACTAAAATTAGCTGAAAGACAGGTTATTCCTGACTGCCTAATTAGGAGACTATTAGGAAAGCCAAAAGAAGATTTATGACATATTACAACATTGCTCTCCAAAAGCCTGAAAGGTGGAGCTTATTTGAAGGATGAGATCTGCAATGCTGAAAATTCAGCTCTTGTAACAGGTTGAAAGAAGAAATATAAGAGAGGGTCTCTGGAATGGTACCTGTTTGTACTCTGCAATGATGGCTGTGGTTTTCTTGATCTCAGATTCTGCCTTCTCCAGCTGNAAAATGTGTCATCAGATTGTTTTCTTCGTGTCTCGCTGTGTCTACAATAGCTCTACAGCTGCTTCGTATGAAATTCCAGTTCTCAGACAAGTGTCTGATTTACACAGCTTACAAATACTGATTATATCAGGGATAACCAAAAAAGTCTATGCTGTGACCCTTTATCCCTGGTTAGAGAATTCTCCTGTAACTTAATTCCCATTCTCTGTGTTAAGTGGTGGTACATCATGGTCCACAGAACACAAAAAAAAGCATTACTATTAAGTGGGGTTTACTGATTTAGTTTTTGTTTTTCTGCACACTGTCACAGCAGGTTTGGCTAGATTGTTTGTAGATGGCACAAGAAGAAGAATCTCTCAACAATATCACTGTTATCTCCATAACAGGAGAAAAAAAATCTGTTCGGGTCCATGACACTGAGTGAAAACACAGCTAACTCATCTCTCCTTCAGAACCATTCCACTTGAAGAGCCCTTTCAGTAGGAAAAAAACCTCACTGCCTTATTTATGGCAAACAGAGAGCTCCATTTTAGAGAGACACAAAAAATTAACATTAATTGTTGCAGTCACTGTTGCCAAATAGCAAAAATAAAAATCAGGGTATCACTTTTGAAACGTACACATTAGATATATAGGATTACAGAATGAAGACTAAGTATTTTGCAGCTGAGTATGAAGCCAGGTCTAGTCAGCAAAATTCTCCCAACCTCCACCCCTGCTCTTCTGCTCTTGGGTCTAGCTTCAGGCAGGAACGCTATTCAAGCAATCCAGCAGCTGAATCCAGAATGGGCTCTTACCAGACAACTCCTCCGGTTTCTTCATTTAGATATTTAAGAGGTCTGATCACATCTCCTTAGCTGAGATTGCTCACCACCAGTGACAACAATCATTACAATACTTGGAAGAGGATAAGCTATGAAAAACTAAACATTCAGAGCTCAAGTAAAGAAAAACACTGAAAACTGTACTTTGAAAAAAAAATTACACTGGCACTATAGAATTTTAATTGAAACTGCATTTTGAGGACAAAATCCTTTTCATAATTGCAACACATCCACACTTCTCTGCATGTCATTTTTCTTGCATTTACTAACTAAATGGGAAAAGCTGGAGAATGCCTTACCTGAGCAGTTTCCTCTTCCTGCTTCCTTTTCTCTTCCTCAGTCTCCACTAGCTTCTGTTTGGTCAGAAGAAGTTCCTTGTTCAAAACATCTGCTTTGTCTTCAGCCTAGAATCCGAGACACTTGTTATCTGTGCCAGTACAAACACACTGGGATATACAGCTCAGAAATACACTAGGTTTAGGTTTTAGCATTGCCTTTTCCTGCCCTCTAATGGCTCACGTAACTTTTTGATATGAAATTCCCTTTTCAGTTAGCCATTTACAAAATTATTTCACTGTGTTTCAACAACTGTGCAAAAGGACCCTTTAGCCAATTGTTTACCTGTCCTAGCACAAACAGTGGTATATAGAATATTTTTGTTGGGAGCAATATTACTCTAAGTGAGGGCAGCATGATTTACCTCCTGTGTAACTTCAAATAACTCATCTCATTTTTTAATCTGTGAGCAGGGAAAACATAACTGTAAAATAATTAGGTGTCTGCACTGTACCCTAAAAAGTGTTCAGGCAAAGACAAGTGTAAGAGACAAACAGGACCAGCAGATAAAATGGTTTATCAGCGCAAATAAGTACTATGTGAAGAAACCTGATAATTGAGAATATAATTTTCTCCAGAAGGACCAAGCTTGGGGTGACACATATTGGGAATACTTTGTTTTTGTGAGCACTATCTTCACCGATCACCAGGAGAGAAATGTATTTCTCAATGTTTGGATATATTCTGTAGGCCTCCCTGCTGGGAAACACACATAGCATCTCACCACCCTTCCTGTTCATTAATGAGGTCTAGGACAGGAAATGGTTGTGGCCAATTAACACTGACTTTGCTGAAATTACAGGAGGGAAAAGAGCACTGGAAACAAGTAACCACAGAGAACTTGTCTCTGAGCTGAAGTTTGGTTTTCTACCACTGTGGTGGTATCAGCTTATCTTTCTGACACAGTAATAATGATTAATGATGATAATAGTGGTGTTTGTGGGTAGCAGAACCAGCTCCACCATCTCCATGACTGAGGCTCTATGGGTGAACGGAAAACAAACAGTGCAAGAATGGAAAATTGACGAGTTTAATGTCGTAGAACAAAAGAACTTGGGGATTACAAGGATATTTTTGATGAAAGAACTGTTTAAGATATGCTCTGAAGGAACTACAAATCTTTCCTCCTTTATTGTGTTCATTCCAGTTTCTCCAAGCACCTGCAGTGCAGAAAGAGAGGGCTGAATGTGTGGTTCTCTGAAAATCATTGTCTCTGAGGCACAGGGCTCTGAATGCTGCTGCCCGTCACATACCACAGGGAACACGAGCAGTTATCAGTGAACACCCAGAAGCCTTTTGAATTTTTGGTGCCATGCCACTTCATTATCTCTGAATTTTTTTGGCTATACTAAAAGTGCTGTGAAAGAGATCCACACAGACATATTGCAATGCAACTTCCCTTGAAACTAGTCTCCTAAGAACTACATGATACCTTTTTCAAGGAAATGTTCGTTCTTTGCTATCTGCCTAAAGGTTATGGCCTACATTTTCTAAACAATCCCCAACAGAAAAGATACAATCAGTCTTGGCCAGACCCCACTGAATGTCTACAGTGGCATATGGAAATCCAGCTGCGTGCAGCTAAGAGTGAGGCTGTCAAGAAAATAAAGGCAAAAATAATTACACTTTTAATGTGTTCATGTTTTCACTTGAGCACAAAGCAGAGCTCCTCATACTGTTGTTGCCAAGCCTGAATTGGGACCCAACTCTGTTAACATTACCTGGTCTAGATCATTCCGTAAGGCAATTTTGCTTGTTACAAGCTCATGGGCAAGGTCATCATTCTCCTGCTCTAGCCTCATGCTTGCTTCTTGGAGCCTGCGGTTTTCCCTCTGTGGAAAGAAAGGAAGAACCAGGAAAGGAAGTTAATCCTTATAAAGAGCAATGAGCAAGTGCATAGTGTGTGTAAAGGCAAGAGTGCACATTAAGACAGGACTGCTGCTCTGGGAAACAACAGTGAATTAAGCCAGCAGTGCAAATGCAGCTATTCCACTTACATCCCACCAGTTTGTGCTGTGTAAGGGACACGCTGATTGTAGTGTTTCCCTGTCAAAAGTAAACACTGACCTCTCCACAAAAGCACTTGGTTTTGCTTGCTCATCACCTAAAGAAATCATGCAGATAAAATCCCACCCAGCAGCAGCAAACAGGGACCAATTAAAGAGTTACTCATAATAATGCTTCCAATCAAAGTAGAAAACTGTCCTGCTCCACTTTTCAAAATTCTGTCTGCAGGGATCCATAAAAATAGTCCACTTTGTAGGTGATGCAGTGCCAACTTCCCATCTCCTGCAGGACCAGCAAAGAACAGCACTTAGCAGGGAACTCCCTACAGCTCATACATCCTGTATCACCATTTGTGCTTGTGTACTTCTCTGTAACTCATGCCAGTGACACCAATGTGTACTTTACAGTGGCAGGTGGAGAGGGGAGCTCATCCCTGAGCACAGGCCCAGGACCTGCTGGGGGCAGTGACAGGAACAGAAAATGAAAACTGAGAGGCTGCAGGCCCTTGCTTCACTGCCCTCCCTACCCACTCCACACAGGCAGAAATGACTATCTGGAGCATTAACCACAGAAGGTGAGTGAACAGGAGAATGAACAGCAATCATTCATGTCTTTTAGAAATCTGTGACTGTTGTTATAGAGCTGAGAAACAGAACCATATTCAAAAGATGCCTGTGCGTCAGTGGACTTCCAGGGTGTCAACATCAAATACAAGTTCTCATTTTCAGAAGAGCACAGCCAGGTGAGGCAGACAGAGGTGACTTCCTCAAAATGGATTTTAAGAGAAAAAAACTGTGCTGGCTTTCCGTCACTGTGTATCTTCCATACTAAAACAGGCTTCAAAGGGAATCTCTGCACTATGGAAATTCAAGGAAAAGCACCATTTTCATATAAAAACTTGTAAGTGGAAAAACAATAACTTATATGCTGAGATCTTCAAAAAGGGCTTCTCACCTGAAAGGTAACTTATGTTCTCCAAAACAAAACAGTAAAAGTCCAAATATATCAGCAAAAGTCAATGATATATATAGTAATATATATTAGCACTTAACACGTTTTTCAAGAGTTGTTCAGTGAATGCATTCCTACAAAATGTGATTTCTTGCATAAGTACGTTATTCACTTGTTTTCACTTCTTCCTACTCACCAGCTATGCTCAGATATTTTTTTCTTTCCAAACTCTCAACTATGAAATTGCAATTTTCATTTCTGTTGCAAGCAGATTTTGCATGTTTGTCTTAAACAAAAACAGGAGCTCTAAGAGGATGCAAAAAAAGGTCTCTTCTGTGTGGGAACTTCCTCTGTGGCAGGAAGTGGAACCTCTACAAATTTTCTCTCCTTAATGTGACCCTATTGTGTAACTAGAATAGGCACTGCCCTGTATGGGGAAGTAAGTTTGTTTCCCTTCCAAAAGATCGTACTTTGAGTAACTTGCTTTGTACAGAATCTAAATAAAATGCTTTTGTCTTAACACAGTTAAAATAATCACTGGTAAAAGACACACAATTTTGGGGATCTTTCTTATTTTAAATGCACTGTAGTCTGTTTGGGACAAGGAATTTTAGACATTAAAGTAACATTTTTCTGTAAATGTAATATAAACTTTAAAGTGTAAAACCAAATTGCAGTCAATAATAATAATAATAACAATCTCTAGCACACCTTTATTCCTGTATTTCATTCAGACCATCTTAGAAATGCTGATTTTTATAGACATGGCTCTGCTGGTCATCAGAAAGTGACCTGAGCACCTAAAACTTGAGACCTGAGTCGAACCAGGTTCTGCAGCACCAATACCTTTTCACAGAGATGTTGCTTAGAGAAAGAAAGCAGCAAATTCTTATGCCTTTCACAAAATAACCGAGTTGGCTTTACCATTTTTGCTATGTCTTTGCCAAAAGCTTCAGTGTCTGCAAAGCAAGGCACGCAGTGTGAGGTTGAGAGTTCCTAATTTGCATTCGCAGACAAGTGGGTAAGCAAGCTCTGTGCTTGGAAATGCACTATCCTCCTCTTAAACTAGAATTTGCACGGCATGTTGGTAGTGAGTTAAAGATCTCTTACCTTGGGCATCCAGTCAATAGCTAAAATATGTTTTTAGCTCATTCACCAAACTCTGAATGTCCAGCTGAGAGGTTCTCACAAGGCCAGCTTTACTCTTCCTCCACCCAGGGCACTATGCCCGATTAGGTGGTTTGTCTTTTTCAGCTCCTCCCCCCAGGTCTAGCAGTGTAAAACTGCCTCCCTTCTCAGGAGGAAACTCTTAAGTCTGCCTAAGTCTAAATAAAAACTAACAGGAAACAGTAAAGACAGAAAGAGCAAACAGCACTCTTTATGTGTAGCAAACTATTTCCATAGGCTGTGAAATATTTAGAGCTTTATGAAATATGCTCACAATGACAAAGTTCTACAGACGGAGCTGGTCTGTTACAGCAGGACCCACATCAGAGGCAGCATTTTGTAACTGGCATCAGTAAAATAGTCAGACCTACTAGCTGGCCCTGGTATAAACAGACAGCTTCCTGCCTCCTCTCCACAACACTAAATTTACTATGACAACCATTTCCTTCTCCTCAGTATTGCTCAGTTTCTACAGGCAGTAAAATAACAGATCCCTCTTTCCCAAATTCCTCCTCCTGGTTACAAAAGGTGGCTAGTGAACTCAGGTTAGCTTTTAAAAGGAGGATACTGCATTTCCAAAGAAGACAAACAATGCTGATACACACAAACACAAATCAACTTACCTCCTGTAAAGTCACAGACCAAATACTGCTTTCAACCATTGGTGTAAAGACAGTGAAAACAGGATATAAAGAAATTTCTAATAAAAAAAAAAAGTTGCTTATTCTTCATTGTGTTTTTTGTTGTGAGTTTTTGAGAGATATACTCCCACTTCCATCACACTCTGGGTGGAAAGTTCAGGATGACTGAAAGGCTGAACTCCACCCTCTGCTCCCTTCCAGGCTGTACCAAGGAGCAATTCCTGAGATTAGTGGCCATAATGCATCCTTCTCTGTGCTGTATTCAAGTGAGGCATAATGAGTCACCAACCTCATTAAGCAATTCTCTTTCTGTTCAGCAACACCCTGCATTTGGTAGAGTCATTTTTCTTCATGGTGGTTAGTAGGTTTTGGGTTTGTGCTGGAAAAGATGTTGATACAATAGAGATGGTTTGGTTATTGCTGAGCAGGGCTTGCACAGAGCCAAGGCATTTTCTGCTTCTTGTACCTCCTCACCAGTGAGGGGGCTGGGGGTACACAACGAGCTGGGAGGAGACAAAGCTGGCACAGCTGATCCCAACTGGCCCCAAGGGATAGTCCAGACCATATGGCACCATGCTGACTATGTAAAGCAGGGAGAAGAAGAAAGAAGGGGGGACCTTTGGAGTGATTGCATTTGTCTTCTCAAGTCACTGTTATGTGTGATGGAGCCCTGCTCTCCTGAAGATGGCTAAACAACTACCTGCCTGTGGGAACAGGTGACTGAGTTCCTTGTTTTGCTTTTCTGAGCGCACAGCTTTTGCTTTACCTACTGAACTGTCTTCATCTCAACCCACAAGTTTTGTCACTATTACTCTGGTGATTCTCTCCCCTATCCTGCTTGTGGCAGAGTGAGCAAGCAGCTGCCTGATTTGCTGGCTGGGTTAAATCAAGACTTCCAAACGCCAGACCTCTGAGTGTGAACAGATCCTCAATGATGGAAGGAAAACACTGATTAAAAGTCACTTTCTGCATGTGAGCAAACTGAGGTCTTCATAAACCCAATGGAAAGAGCTCTTGATGTTGAAGAAGCTCTACAGGAAAATTCTCTGAACCTCCATCTAGAAACCCAAAAATCTTTTACAGGAAGTGATCCAGGAAAGCCTCCCATGGTAAGCAACACAAGAGGCTCTGGGAGGCAGTTGTGTTTTCTGTTTGGTGACTCTGGAGAAGCATTCCCCAAAGTGCCCCAGCACACTTTTTAAAGAAACAATAGACAAGGTCCCACAACAAAAGTCATCATGACCTTCCTCATGATGGTTAACATTCAGTTGCCACAACTGAATAAAAATGACCAGTGTATTAATTTTTGCTTTCCCTTCAAAACACAGAGAAGGCTATTATGTCCAAATTGCACATTTATTCACACAACTTCTCCATTGCACAAAGAGGTCAACAGAGGAAAAGGCAAAACAGAACAGCAGCATTTGCTTGCAAAACTCCAGCCCTTCTTTGTACATCTATATCCTCTTTATTTTAAATCAGTTGCCAGGCTCACTTCTGGAAATTTCTCATCAAGTCAACCCAAATCTTGTTACATGAGGCGTTCTCAAACACAGAAATAAAACTCCATAATATTTAGAAAAACATCAACCTGGACTCTTACTGTTTTTTCTGCATATATAACTCACTTTTCTTCCTGGCTTCTATATGGAATTTGTAACTTATTTTAACTAAAAGTCATGAAACTTAGTGACAAGCAACAATTTAGAACATATTTCACTTTTGCACCTTTTAAAAATCTGATAATTTGTTATAAGCAATGGAAAATAAAGTGAAAACATGTCCAGAAAAACCTGCACTTTTCCTAAATAATACTTGTAAACAGAACGAAACAAACACCAAAAATCATGGCACTCTTTAATACTGTTATTTTGGTAAGTCAAATCTCAGCATGTAAAATACGTGCTGTGCGGGAACCACTGTGTGTTTAACATAGCTCATGGGAGCACATGAATTTAACCTGTTAGGCAAACACGACTGGTTAATGGGCCAGAGAGTGCAAAACCAGCCCATGTCCCTCTCTCTCAAGACCATCAAGGCATTTCCTCTGAGGGCTGTGTCATAGGGAGGTATCTTACTCAGACATTCTTCATCACTGCAGCTCTCAAGTGCCTGTGTCTCTGTGGGCCTGACAAATTTCTGCTAGTAACAAAAACTCTAAAAACTATAACTAAAAACTATAAACCGATTGAGAGCTCTTTTCCTTCTTGACCCATATGAGGAACATTCTGCAGGGTTCTCTACTCCAGTGATCCCATCCAAGAAACATCCCCTTCCTAGGCAGAAAAACCTCACTTTGTTTTGGGAAGAGAAACTGTAAAAATTACAAGGCTGTAGGGCACAGCCCACAGAGCAGGAGCTGACAGCAGTGCTGTGCTTGTACGCAAGACTGGCTTTTGTCCTTTCCCAAGCCAAGCCTGGCTGGTGGAAGCCCCACACAGGTGCTGCCCAAACGAAATGCATCTCTGACCATGCAGGCTGCAGAGCGCTCTCCTAAAGGACAAGCGAAAAACAAGGCTGGCTCTCCACATGCTGCCTGGGAGGATCCACACAAGTGACATTTTCTTGCTGCCCTTTGGAAACACTCCTGAAATGTCAATTCCTACCAACCTCAACTTCACATATCAATTAAATCTAACAAGCAAGACAAGGAACAAAGAACATGTACAAGCATTTTTCCATGACACTCATCAACTGAAGAATGTGTCCAGACTTTGAAGTTAATGTGCAACTAACCTATCACAGGGACTCTCTAATCACAGCATCCTTAAGAGGATCAGATCCAATCCAGCTTAATAAAAAAATCCACAGTGAGTTTCAGAAGCACAAGCCAAAACCCTGGGCTGTGATCTTGACTGTGACAGTGACTCACACCAACAGTGGCCCAAGAGTCACTTCCTAGATCCTCATTTGCAGCTTGGGATAATGTTCTTCACCGTCCATTGACTGGGATTAACTAGTTAAACCACTTCCTTTAAAGAAGAGCTTTAAAGAACCCTTATTTGTTTTCTAAGCATTATTTTAATTCCACAGTACTATAAGTGAACCACTAGAAAAACACTTAAAAGCTAATCAGCAGCCAGCTGTGTTTTTTTCCAAGTACGTCATACTTGCTATTGGCTCTCGGCAGCTACAGCACTCCTAAGTCTCATAAACAATAAAATCTCCACCCTTTGACAGCAAAAAATCTACACTTAAAATACAATTTTCTCATGGACAAATGCTTTTTTTTAAAAAAAAGAGTCAGTTTGACTTAGTACCTGTAAGTCTTCTTTGTCACATTTATGAATTAAGGCGCACACTCTCACCACAGATTTCCATACTCTGGTTTTCTGAACGTGGTGCATTTTTCTCATATTCACAGACCATGTCAAGCCTGTTGCACTCTGTGTGATAATTCACCACTCCACACTCCTGGTATACTCCATAACAACTGCAGTGGCACTTAACATATTAAGGCACAATGAAGAACAGCAGGAAAACAGTACAAGGATATGTAAGAAATGTCACATCCCAGCTATCCTGGGCAGTGGGCAGTAAAGTGCTTCACCCCTGACAACTTCACCTAGAGCAAACTGAGTTGTTCAAAACAGAGTGAGGAATAACCAGATCCTGAACACTCAGTAAAGTCTGTGCCCAGAGGCAGAGCCTCCAGCACACAAAATCTACGGCAACAGAACATAGCTATGACAATGAAAGCAAATACATTGTAAAGATAAGCAAAGCTGACCCAGAATTTAAGAATTGTTCTTTTTCAGTGAACTATCAAGCTATCATATTAACAACTGAACCTTATTTCTCTGCTCCTTTAAAAGAGGAATATCTGTCACTATTAAATCTATTGCAGTAGTACTTTAGGACCCCAGGAGAGCTCTGGGTCCCACCGTAATAGGTATTATCTTAACAAAAAATTACCGAAGTTTGGTATAAACAGGAATGAATAATAAAGGATCGTATCGGCCAAGGAAGAGCTCATCTTCCAAAGTCTCTGTGGATGCCACTGCACACAGCTTGCACTAGAACAATGTGTATTTTCTCCTTTCTGTGTCTGTAGCTGAATCACCCTTTATTTCTGCAGCTCATGAAGATCTCCCGTAAAAGTGCAACAGCAGGGGAGTTACCTACAAACATATAAACTGAAAGAAGAAAAATATTATATGTGGCTACTTGCAGATGTCTTAAGGGTTACAAATTGTGATTGAAATACTCTTGGAAAAAAAGACTAAGTCCAAAGTTTTAAAGTGCTTATTCAAGAAATGGGATGAGTTTGCCTTCACTTCCCTAAGGCCTGCATTGGCACATCCCAGAGAGGTGAGCATGGTACACACACCTGTGCTTAACTGCTGGAGACAACTCACTCCTTGTGGGATTCACCAAGTTCCCATATAGCATCTCCCTACCTTATATCTGTCCATAGGATCCTCCTGCTGCAGCTGGCTCTCTCGCATTGTTTGGTATTCTCTCTCATATTTCTTCAGCTTTTTCGTTGGCACCTGTGGAATAGATTCGGGAAACATGCATGTAAAAATTAGAGGAACACTGGAAAAGCTGACTGAATGCTCTCCCTACAAACAGGAAACAGAGGAAATGCTGGAAAGCTGCTGCTGAATAAAGTTTCTCCCCACTGTCCTCTCTCCCCTACTCATTAAGCCATGTAAAACAGCTCACATTGACAAATCTTTCTGTGCACACTGCTGCTAATTATTCAAACGTTTAAAGGGAAACAAAAGCGGAGACATTTTAATAAGACTAACAATAAGAAAAAAAGCACAAACAAGTGGGAGAACAGGAAAGAGGAGAACATATTTTGATAGATACAATTCACCAAAACAATGCTTTACCAAGACAACTCTTAAAAGCGAGATGAGAACAAAGGAGTGCTCATTCAAAAGGAGTGGACAATTCACTGGGGGAGATCCAAGTAATGTTTTTTATTGCTGAGAGAGTATTAATGTGTAAATTACAGCCTGTGACCAATGCCCTTATGAAGTCTGGCATCAGAGCCGTCCTAGGCACAGATGGAGATGCTGCAGTGCAAGAGAGAGGAGAGGTGGCTCAGAGAAATCACAAACAAATTTGGTAAACAGCCATGCAGAAAGGTCAAAACCCAGGCTGCTTGATCCTGGGAATGCTTCCACTTCAAACACTGATCAGAAGGAGCCTGTGTTCTTTTAAACAAAGTATGGGGATCCTCTGCTTTCCCTTCACCTTTTGGTTGGGTAAGCAGTGCTCCCATCTCTCCCTGGAACCTTTGACAGCATTACTCATGTCACATACTGGCAGCTGGAGATATCCCTAACACCACGCACCACCATGACTATAAACACAGGCTTTCCCTTGATGTGTCATGCAGATATTCCTATTGCCTATATTGATCATCTTTAGCTGCCTCCTGCTGTGAGGACATGCCACTGTCACATTGCCTTAGGGCAAAAACTACTGCCAGTAAGCAGAGATATGTGTTTCTGTGTAGTTTTGGAGCTGTTTTCTCTTTGCTGGTTTTCAGCCCAATACCTCTTTGTTCTGCAATACCCAAAGGGACCAAGCAAGTGCTCAGTGTTGCTGCAGAGGGAGGTGCAAGTAACAAACACGAAATCCATGATCTGCAAAGCATTAATAAAGTAGCACCAATTCCCACAATTACTGATGGAATCTGAAATCAACCCCACTAAACCAAACAAAGAGAAAACAGTAAAGTACATTGGGCAAGCATGCAAGAAAATTTCACTTTGATGACACATAATAGGGCAAAACACCATGAAATGAAAGTGACTAAGCGATGCTTTTATGCATTTCAACTGAACAATCCTCCTAACACAAATCCAGCCAGATTTGTCTTGGCTGCAGCCTGAAACTGTTGAGGCTACTTAATAATCATAAGAATAAGAAATAGTTTCACCATAGTGTTTTAAATGAAACAAACCCATCAGATGTCTGGAGCCTGATCCATCCCCTCCTTTCACCAGAATTACTGGACTTTCATTTAGAGAACCAGATCAAGGCTCCCCGGCTGGGGTGTGATAAGAACACCCTCCAAACACAGTTCTCAGGTTCTGCTGTGGAGTTTTGTGCTCCAATATGCAACCACCAGGAAATAAAGATAAATATGAGGGAGATTTTGTGGTGCAGCATGGCAAAAAGGGACAACACAGGTGTAACTTAGATGATGATCTCTGTTCAACTGAAGATCTTCCTGATTCTTGATGCTTTTCATTAAAACCTTTAAAGTACATATAAGAACTAAGTTTCAGTACACAGGGAGACAGACAAGACTCTTATTCATACAGCCACGTGAGTGCTTCAGTAAGAATCCTGCCATCTGAAGGAACAAGAGATGTAAGATAGATTTTGTGTCTGTTTGTGTCAATAGGGAGATAAGAGTGGAAAGTGAAGGTAAAAATTGCACAGTCACAATCCTTTACTCCCCTATGTTTATGTGAGCAGTGCTACCCGCCTTAGCCTGGCACTGGGTGTTGGGGGCTTCCTCCACGCACAACTATCACAACTATCAACCATTTCTTAACGCCTGCTAATTCATTTCATCAACCCTTCTTATCTATATGGTGTCCTTACTTGCTTATATTTCAATTCACAACTGTGAGCAGGACCACATATGGGTCCTCTGGGACCTTGCCAGGCACCAGCTCCCTCGTTCAGCACCACAGGAGCCATCCACAGCCGTGGCCTGGGCTGAGGGATGGCCCGTGTGCCTGGCACACTCTCCAGCAAGGAAACAGCACAGGAACAGTTTCTTAGGAATACTGACAGTAAATAATACCTGAAATATCATTGGATCATGCAAGCATCAGGCATGACATAGAAAGCAGCTTCCAGCTCTTTGAAAGATGATAGTGACTGATCATGTTAATATCTATTTATGCTACAAATCTTGTCTTAACTGGGAAATACCTAAATACAGTGAAAGTCTATCTTAGGGGGCTGGGGGGAACTCCAACCAGAAACCAGTCCATACTAATCCACCTATCTTGTAAAATAGAAACTGGAGCAAGTATGCCCAAGAACTTTGGCAGGGACTACACTTCACTATTACTGTCTATTCAGCCACATTTCTCAAATGAGTTTGGTAATTTATTACAGCACTTTCTTCTTCTGAGTATACACTAATAAATGGGAAAAAAACCTTAAAAGCTCATTTCTATATTTCCCAATTTAATTCCCTGAAACAGTTTGTGAATTCACAGGATTTGTCAGTAAGCATTTTCATAAGTAAGTGCATAGTGCTAGCTATGCTTCAGTCTTCATGGACTGATCCTGAAAAAAGTGCTCATAAATTCTCTGTAAAAGCTTCTGCAATTTTGATTCCTTTTTTCTTTCATTTAGCAGCAACTATTGAACTGATAGTTATCAAATTTAAGAGACTCTTACACTGTATAAACCTTCCTCATAATTGTTTATCTCAATATCTCATCTAATTGAGATTCTAATTGTTTTATTTTATTGCCTTCAAGTATAAAATCATGCTATAAGTAGTTGTATGTAGGGAAACATCCATGCAGAGCATCTTAAAAAAACATCCACACAGAAGAACTGAACAAGCAAAACCTCTTTCTGAAAAAACCCAACAACACCAAATGCTTGAAGGACTCATATTGCAGCAGGGTGATATTTGGAAGGTGAGAAACAAAACCACATTGGTTTTAGCTGCACCTGTTTAGACAGGGCTGGAGAGATTTGCTTCACTTCCTCGGGCTTCACTTCCTCCTCACTGTGTATGAACAGTGTACTGAGCATCAGCATCTGCTCAGCTTCAGGAGACCCTTCCCTCATTCTGTGATTTGTTTAGCTGTTTACAGGCAGTTCACCCTGACCTTGCTGGATTCATAAATCACACATATGACTCCTTCCTCCCAAATGTTTTATTGCTCTAATGCAGCCGGAGCACTCAGAGGAGACAGACATCACTGTGTTCATTTGACAGCCTAGGAAATGGAAGCAGAGATGGGAAGTGATTTCTGAACGTGTTGCAGACAGCCAGAGGCTGACCCAGATAGTGAAATCCTATTACTTGATTTCTGATTTCCAGCACCACCACAATGCCAAACTGAGCAAGGGATCTCTTTCCCAGCTCCCCACTTCCTTTCTCTATCTATCACTGCATTAACACTCCAAAAATACATTGTCCCACCACACTAACAATGTAGCCAGTATCTCTAATCTCCTCACTCTTAACAATTTGTCCTCTCTAGTTCTTGCCGCAATGTAAAAGAAGAAAGAAAAAAAAAAAAGAAAAAAGCCAATTAAGAAAGCGTGCAGTGCTTTCCTTTCTCATTCTTTGAAGCAAGTGACATAATTTTCTGTTTCACTGGCCATGGATTTGCTTGGTAGTTTCAAGCTGAGGTGGAGGTCTTGCACCCCTTCAAAGGTGAGCCTCCCAAGCCTGCTTGGAGTGAGCACTGACAGTGACCACAGACACTGGTGCAGCCCAGCCTCCCTTTTATCCATCCATCACACACCTCTCGTGCTGTGATCCCCAGCACAAGCCCAGACGCTTCCCACTGCTGCACAGCAGGACCATTTCCAAGCAGAGGTCACGCCTGGGAGCCTGGCTCAGCCCCTGCTCACAGCCACAAGTACTAAGTGCAAGAGGCTCTCACAAAACTGCGCAAGTGCTCCTTTCGAGGAGATGGGAGTTACACTTATGTGTATTTAATTTTCTTCACCTTATGATTTAAAACAGTATCAGAAGAAATTTCACAAAGAGACTTGGTTCTTGGAGTGTCAGATGAAGACTGTGAGCTTTAAACAGAGCTCAGCAGATTAGCAATAAAAAATTTCCAATCACACACATCATCTTAGTTTACACTCAAAGTTGTACCATTTTGCTCCAGTCAATACTTTATATTTGAAATACAACTACATCAAGGAAGAAAGCAGCTCTATTTTAAGGAATACAGTTCTATTTAAGTACTTTATTAAGCCAAATGAAGGTTTCAGTGTAACAAAATTACATGAAAAAACCGACTTGGTGCTACTCATCTGTGCAGTCATTACTATGGACATCCTTTCCTTAAAATGTGGCTGGCCAAAAGCAATGAAGACTATCCCACCATATCTGTGTAGGAATAAGGCTCAGAAGTAGATAAAGCCATTTGTTTTCCTCCTGGGAGGAGGCAATAGTGAAAAAGAACAAACCCCAGAGTACTATGCTGTCACAACAGACTTGTCTCCTGGACTAGAATTTAAAGGAGGTGAATGGGATATTGTACTTAGCTATTACGCAGTATAATCTGAACAACTGTATCTCCAATGAGATCTTAGCCACAAGCATGAAATCTGAAAGGGAAAATTGTAATTTCTCACAAAACTCTATTTGGGATGGGTATTCTGCACAGAAAACCTGCAGCATCCATTTGTAAAAATTAATGTAGAATTCACATCAGCTGCCTAAAAAGAATTTCCAGGCTGCAGCATAGCTTGAAGAATTCCCATCTCTCCTTTTCACACCATGCAGGGAAGGGCTCACTGGCAACATGCTGTTTCACCACCAGTCTGAAAGACTTGGAAGAACCCTCCCTCCAGTGTTTTCACTATGCTACAGTATCCGATTCATCCCACACATCCTGCATTCAACCCCACACTGTAAAGGTCATTCAGCACTATCTGATCCCTGGTTTTGGGGCACAATAAAAGCCCCAGCTGTCAGATGCTATTTTACCATCTAAGCTGGAAGGAAGGAGTTGTTCCCTGAAATTCCTTGGAAACGTACATGGTGTTGGAGAGATGTCCCGCTGAATGCATGCCTGAGCATCTGCTGCAGAACAGCATCTCTCCACCTCGTGTTTGAAACAGGACTGAGAGAAATGCGCTTTTTACATAAGCAAAGCAGCTCCACCCCAGCACAACTAAGCATCCCTACCATGTAGGGGGAGATGTTTCTTCTTGCTGCAAGTCACCTCCTTGCCAGCTCTGTACATTTAAAAATTCCTGAAGAGAGTCTTCAGGATAACAGAAAGCCAATCTGAAAGCCAGCTGAAGGCAAAGAAAACCAGCACTGCCATGAATTTTGTTTAATTTCTCTTTATTAGTCCATTATCAAAAGGTCTCAATTGCAATGGCCCATTCAAAGGAATTTATAGACACAAGAGAAAGCCAGGTTCCAAAATTTACAGAGCACCTGCACAATTTATTGTGATTCAAATCAGCAGCAGCGGAGTCAGTGATGCTGGATCATTTCCAACACCAGGTCCTTTTGTCAGATTTTAATCTCTACAATGTATTTCCATTCACGAAAATCCACCGAACCAGGTATAGCCTATTATTCTTCCACAGCACTGTTGCTTAAAGTTCTGCTTAGTTAGGCTCAGTTAGCAAAACATTTAACTAAGAGTAAGTTGAGACACAGAGATGTTCAATAAGCCCCACTGTACAGCAGTCCTGCAGCAACATGGGAAAAGAGAATGGAATTTGGATTCCTGAACTGTAACTCTAAACACCAACATGTACTTTTACATTGACCGCAGTGCTTGTGTTTGAGAGACTGCAGGGGAACCTGTGTCTAAGTAAAAGGGCCAAGGAAATTATGTTCTGCCTGTGGAAGATGCTTTTCAGAATCCCAAAATGTCTTTCTGCAATCAAAAATTCATTTTCACTTTGACATATGGAAGGCTTCAATTCTCTTTGTTTTAGTAGAGAGGAGACACCCTGAGTGGCTGAAAAGCAGTGCTTGGAAATGGCTGATTATTTTCTGCACTTGCAGCTGATGTCTCACAGCTCCACCAGACACAAGTGCTTCCTTCTGTACAGATAAGGGCTGCAGCAGTGAGACACACACCAGGAAAGGAACAGCTAGATCCACTGTCAGCCAGCACACGGTTTGCATTTCAATGGCTCTGGTCAGCAATTGTTGGTCAACAATTCTTCAATTGGTGAAGGACACCAATATCAGAAACATTCTAGATGGAAAATATCTGCTTACAGGTCTTTTTTTATTATCTGCCCTAACTTAAAGAATGCCTGAACAATGAGACCTCTGTCACTGAGGACTATCCAGACTTGTATATGCCACAGCCACAGTGAAGACTGGATAACTGAGAGAGTGACGCTGCCCAGCCATCTAAGCCAAGGCTCTGCTCTTGGCTCTAACACATTTCCTATGAGCAGCAGCTGTTTTTCCAGCATAGGATTTATTAATCAGTTCGTACCTCATAAACATAACTTCTCCAAGTGATTCGCTGCCTTACATACACACCCCTTTTACATACAGCAATTAATGCTGAAGGTTTTATGCCTCCTTGGTGACTGTGCAAAATCCAACTCTTAGTTCTCCCCACCAGCAGTATACAATTCATTCTGACTGAGATCTAACCCATGCCCACAAAAATTCCAGAGCTTTGGTCACATTTCTTAGCACATCAAGAGAGGAGAATGGCAAGCAGACAGACACACACAGCCTTTACCACAATCCATGTGAACAGAATCAGACATTCAGGAGAAAGAACTAAGTAATTTTCTTGCATCACATAGCAGGGAAACAGCCTCTCCCAGCTACATGTTAGGGTTCACTTCAAACCTTGTTTATTCTGGAACTAACACAGACCTACAGTACAACTGCCAACACAAGGCCAGCAACTTTATCAGTGCCAAGGTTCAAACTAGCGGTTGTACCAAGGCTTTACTGTAAAACCCATCTCCTTCAACATATTTAGTCCACAGAGTGCACAGCTTTCAGCTAATAAACCCCTGACTCAATACATTTTCTGAAACCTGCCATGAGACTAGTGAAACCTGTTGTCTGCAAGACAAGGTTCTGATTCTGCTGAATGATTGAGCCACATCTTGTCTCCTGCCACACTCTGTGTCCAGCACAAGATAAAAAATAATCTACTTCCTGAGATGGAGGATGGGTACTAGATGACAACTCTGAACCATATGCCCAGGTAGTCAAAGAACTTTGCCGTATTCTATGAATACACATTCTATGTGTTAATATTATTTTAGATCAACTCTGAGTCACAGTATCAAAAAAATTCTCATTTGCATCTTTAAAATTGGCGTCGGGTTTCTCTGATGTGTGTGGAGGTCCTTGATGCTCAAACTTGTCATTACTTTTATCAATATTTCAAACCTACAAGTTACTAAGAGCAATTACTTTTTAGTGCATTACTCCACTAGCAGAAAATAAGATCCTTTTCTATATTAAAACTGGACCATTGTGGACCTGTTGGAGTGGCTCCAGGAGGCCATGGAGATGCTCTGTGGGCTGCAGCACCTCTCCTGTGAACACCAGGTGAGAGAGCTGGGGTTGTTCAGACTAGAGAAGGGAAGGGTCTGGGGAGACATTAGAACCCCTAAAGGAGCTCCAAGAGAGCTGGAGAGGGCCTTTGTACAAGGGGTGGAATGGCATCACACTGCTAGAGCACAGGGTTAGATTAGATATTAGGAAGACATTCTTCATTGTGAGGGTGAGGAGGCCCTGGCACAGGGTGCCCAGAGAAGCTGTGGCTGCCCCATCCCTGAGGTGTCCAAGACCAGGTTGGATGGGGCTTGGAGAAATCCATTCTAGTGAAAAGCACCCCTGCCCGTGGCAGGGAGGTGAACCAGATGGTCTTTAAGGTCCCTTAAAGCCTGTGGTTCTGTGATTATATAATTACATTCAGAGCTCTACAATCCACTTTGTTATATCTAATACTTTTATTGATATTTCAGCACCTAACACAGCTTCATTCTCTAGAAGTCCAGCCTTTTTTCTGCTTATCCAGTCCCATAAACAAAACATATAATACCCTGAAGAAAGCTACACATTAAATGACCAGCATTTTGAAAATACAACTGGGACAGTGTCCAAGATATCAGCAAGGCTCACTGAAGCATGGCACAACCTTTTAGTGCAACAACTAATCCATGCCCTGCTCCTTTCACTGATCCTTCATATGCCAAGAAGGTTCTCTCTACACCTTGGAATGAGGCTTCAGGTTTTGCCTTATGTTGCGTCTTTCACCTCTGTACCTGCAGGATGCCTTGGCACAGAGCTGGCAGGGAGGTGGAGGAAGGGCAGGGCCATTTAAAATCAGTTTGGCTATTGATGTGGTTTAAGCAGCTGCCTGAGAATATCCATGGGGATGGGACTGCACAGCTGCAGAGCCCATCAGTCCCCAGAGATACAAAGGAACTGTACCAGTTTCCCAAACCTGTACATACAAGGCTGCTGTGTTTTTTTTGGTTTTTTTGTCCAAACTTTTTGCTACTTTCCCTGCCCCAGCTATGGTTCTACCACTGCACCAGCACTGTACCAGCTACCACTACCACATGCCGCTTCACCTGCACACAGACTTGTGCTCATCCATCACGTTTAGCTGAGACCCTGTCAGGCTCATCAGTTACCAAGGGACTCCAGACCTGCCACTTTATCACCCAGCACAGAACATCTCAACTATACTTTAAGCACTGACAGACGCAAGGAGTTTGTAAGGCGGGAGGGGCTGAAAGAAAAAGATTAAATATGTCCATGCTGCCAGCTTCAGCATAAAAGCCAAGCTGCTGCCACTGAAGGGAGCCTTGCAAGGGAAAGAGCTCCCACAGACAGAGAGCAGACACTTCCTCTGGGAAACAAAGCCAGCAAATTACCGGCAACATCTGGCTCCCACAATTTTCACCCTCTGGTACCAGCAGCAGGAGAGAAGCAGAAAGACATCTTTTTTTCCCCCTGAGCTCTCTGTCCTAGTGCTGTCTATTGCTTATTCCTCTGGCCATGGAAAGAATGAGACCCTTAGTTCTGAGATAACTGGATTCTTGTTATCCTGTTCCAGTGTTGCCTGACCTGCTCTGGAACTTCAGCCTGAGTGTGGACAATCTGTGTGCTCATTCTTGCCCATGCACTGTTGTCTCCAAGGTAATGGACAAATAATACATAATATCTTACTTGATATCGTAACTTGGGATTATTTTGGCAACTCTGCCTTGAAGCAAAAGCTCAACAATATGTAACAGAGCATTGCCTTGGCACAGCTAGCAAACTGCTCTAAATCAAACCATCTGGATTTCTCTAGAAGCCCACAGCTTTACAACATCAGCAACCAGCATAACCAGCACTCCAGTCAACACAGATGGCTGGTTTTTGGTGAGCTCATGTTGACACAGGTAGAAGGAATCAATAAAGATAAAAAATGTATTACACTGTGCATGAAAGCACAAACCCAACAGGATAAAACCCACTGAAATACATTTTCCAATCTCAGCACAAAGTATGCCAAATTCTTCTGAGAATTGGGTTCAAAAAGAATGAAAGTAGTTGTAGACATTAAAGACAGAATACTTGTAACTAATATTTACCTGCATCTTCTAGTAATTATGAAACTGGACTTCTATAAAGAGATAAACTGCCTTTTCATCTCGTTTCAGCACTACTTTCAAAGTCCATGAACATACTTGCCATATATAACCAATAATGTCTAGAAACTTATTTCAAATTTCTTCTCCAAAATGGGCTTGTAATGATGACAGAAACAAGCTCTTTCTTGAGTGCCCAGAAACACTTGTATTGATTTCCCTGAATTTTTTTAAAGAAGAAAATAAGGAAGTTTCAGAACATTGATATCCTTCTTTTGAATGTTTCAAAATTCTATTTTATAAAATGTGTATTTGATACATTGCTTAAAGAATTCTTTCTTGATCCAATGACAATAAAAAGGCAGCAAGAAGAAATGCATTCAGACACAAAGAGAAAATAAACAGAAAATAATACAGGTTATTATTTGGGAACAAATTAAACAGTAACTCAAACTAAATGAAGAAAAAAAAGTTCAAATTCTTCTTTGAATTCCATTAGGCTGGATGGTATTCTAGAAGATATAGGAAAGAAGAGGATTTCTAAGTGTTGCTCAAATGAATTAAAAATTACAATTCAAAAATAATTATGATTCAGATGAGTCACAATGGTCCAGAAAACAGTTCAGCTCTAACCAGTATGCAGGTTTTTTTGCAGGGCAGAAATACTGACAGAAACAAGCAGAAGAGATATCTGGTCTACTCTTGTTTTTTTAGAGTAAATACTTAAAGCAGTAGAGATTCCCTTAGACCAAAATCCTTGTATGGAAATAGCATTCAAGCACCACAAATCAACCCATCTGGATGACTTTGGTTGGCAAGCAGAAACCAAGAACCCACATAAATGCTATGCAGAGCTGATAAGGATCTGGCTAAAAAATTGGTTCCATACCAACACTGTGTTATAAACTGTAGGTCCCATTTCACTCTTTATCTACAGATTTGTCCATCTGCATTTGAAAAACAGAAGCCTGCCAAGGCAGGAACCTCTCTTGGAATGGAAAATATGACCCACTTCCCTCCAAACTATTATAACTTGGGGCTATTATATATGGGGCTTTCAGGCAAAGATATGGGAAAAGGAATAACAGTTCTTCACTAGAATATATATATACACATAACACGGCAAACAAACAGCAGTAAGAAGGAACAGAACACAAACTCCGTCCCAGCCCTCTCTTGTCTGCAGGCGCTTTCCCCTTTGGTGCAGTTCCAGTCGCAGTCACCAGGGGGCAGTGGTGGCTCCTGGCTGGGCAGGGGATGTGATGATTCTCCCACGCCTGCAGGGGGCGCTGTGGCGCGAGCTCGGCCGTGTCCCCCTCACGCGGTGATGGTGGATGCAGCCAGCAGAAAGAGATGAAAAAGGAGCTTCCTTTGCAAATTCACAGCAGGCAGCTGGTCCCGCTGCCCCTCCAGATGGTGAAATGGGCTCTAGCAGGGACCTCAGAGCAGTGGCTGGAATGGCAGAGGCAGGCACACCCTGCGAACAAAGTGTAGCAAAATCTCCAGAGCTCTGCCAGGAGCTGTGGGGTGTCCAGGTGGGCAAGGGGTGTTGGGGGTTAAAAGTGTAGCAAAAAACCCAAATCAACACAGGAAACAGCAGGGCTGGGCAGCAGCAGCCAGGGTCCGACAGGCAGCTGGGAGACACTGCCTCCAGAGGGGGTCAGAGGTCAGTGTCCCCTTCCCACTGAGGTCAGGTGTTGAAACAAGTTCCCAGGTCAACAGCTGCTCTTGAGAGCATAGGCTCACCCATGATAATGAGATGCAGTGAAGAACAATAACACAGCAGTGGCAGTGAATCCTCTGGACAGCAATAGTCTGGCACCAAAACCACACCTACCCCACTCTGGTCCAGAGATCAAGAGAGAGAGCTCAGAGCTGAGCCCAGCCCCTCACCCCCCAGCCAAAATCTCATGGTACCTCTGCACTTCCCAAAGCCCTCAGCTCAGAGACAGTAGCAAACTGCACCCTTCTTCCTCCTCCTCTCCTCCCAGCCACATCTTTTGTCTCTATAAAGTATCATTGTTATCATCTCTTAGGCAACAAATGGGAGAAAATGCCCTGAGAGAAAGAAAAGAAAAAAAAGAAAAAAAAATCCCAACCTCCAACACTCTGATTAAAGTAACTTTACAGTTCTAAGAGTCTTCTCCAGCACTTCTCCAGCTTCACTACCACATGAGGGATTTATTTTCTTAAAACCCAGATCCTGCATGGAGTATCCAACAACCATAAAGCCTAAATTAAAAAGCTCAGGGAATGGGTGAAAAAGCCATTGTGAAAGGGAATCATTATCCAGTGACAGCTTTCATTTTTGGTCAATAACATTCTGGATCTCTTCTGGGCTTCATCAAAGATCCAACACTATCACACACTACATCAGTGGCCTGCAAATGAAAGATACAATCCAACTAATATAATTTGCAGATGACACATGGAAAGAAAGAACAGTGCAGAAGAACCAAAAACTGTCCACATATATTCGAATTCTGGAAGTAGCTTCCTCAACTGAAACACAGCACTGTGCTGACTCCAGACCACATACCCACAGTGAGTACTGTGATGGTTGGCTCTCACAATTAAAGGATAAATACTGTTTGTGTGTTAAGATAAGTTTTGTGGATTTATGTGTTATTGTAATGTATCTCCCATAGTACTCTTCCCCTCCCCCTTGAATTGTGGTCATCAAATAGATGGGTAATTGGGGCATTTTGGGAGGGCAGGGTTGATATTACAGCTAATCTCCAATCACAATGCAAAAAAGTAGTCTCCACCAATGGACGGCAGAGAAGGAGTTAAGCAACAAGACTTTGGGAGGGCCTAGGGGCATAAAAGCATGAGAGCATCCATTTGATGGGTAAGCACGTGGTAGTTTAGTCCTGTGCTCCCAGCACTGCTCTTTCTCCTTATTTAGTCCTTTGTTGTATTTTTGTTAAGGTTTAATAAACCTTTGAAATTCTAAAAAGTGAGTATCATTTCTCACAGGTGGAACCCCATGAGGAGATGGGAAGGACAGAGGATAGAGTAATGGGAGGCACATGGTGGGAAAGCAGCCTGCCATGAGCTGGGCAAGACCTAGCTCTTCCTTTACAGCCCTCTCCCTCTTGCCTCACTGTTTGGTGGCAAGCTGACCAGAACAAACCTGCAAAAATATTTCAATTTAATTATTTTTGAAACTGTTCATTGCATCAATACCATTGATAGCTCAGCCCCACAAGCAGCTGCATTGGCACTGCTCAAAAGAGCAATGTGGGACTGGGAATAAACACTGGTACAGAGAGAAGGAGGTAGTAGAACAGACTACCTTACTGACAAAAATGTAGCTCTGCTGTCGGAGCCAGGCTGCAGCAGAAAGGCTGATGTGAGCCCTGGGATGCACAGGGATGGGGGAAAGGAAGCTGACCAGGAAACATCAACCCTGGACTGTCACTGAGATCAATAGTGTAATACTGCATCTCATCCTAGGAGATGTAGCTGGGAAAAAAAGCTGAAGAGAATGTAGAGCAGAGCTCCCGAACTGTTCAAGGCAGAGTGTAAATGCCTCACAGTGAGAGATGTAAGAGCTCAGGATCCTCAGCACAAGAGACCTGCTCCAAAGACAAGGCAAGAGGACTGGGACAGAATCTGGCAGCTCCTACCCACAGAGGAGGGAAGGACAGAGGTGGGACAGCTCCTCCAGACAGCCTGGAAAGAAGGATCCCTCCTTGTGTTGGAAAGGAAAGAGGACTGTATCTGTGGAAAGAGCCAATTGCCCTAACAGTGACCACCCAAACTTCCTTCCTCTGGCAGCAGCTGCAGCTACAGGAGATGGGCATCAAAAGCTCAAGTATTGCCAGGCACTCTTGTACTGCAAGACTCCACACAGGCAAAAATTAAGAGATTCAAGGAAATAATGAGATTGGAAGGGCTCCAGGGGGCGCACGGACCAAGCTCCTTCTCTGGCAGGGGCAGGTTCAAAGCCAGAGCATGCCGGATGCTGCTCCTGAAGGACTCCAAGGGAGATGCCAGGGTCTCCCTGGACAGAACTGCTTTCCCTTGTTTTGTGCCAGAACTGACTCTGCTGCAAATTATGATCATTTGTCATAATGCAATGTCCTGTCACTGTGTGCCTCAGAGTTTGGCTCTCTGCTTTCTAAGACCTACTTTTACGTGGCCGGAGACTGCAATTAGATCCCTCCTAAGCTTCTCCTCCTTAGGCTATGATGCCCCAATTCTCCCATCCTTCACCATACAGTCAGACCCTGCCTTCCCATCAGTCGTCCACTCCACTTGCTTTAGCCTGTGAATATCCCTGGTCCTTGTGGGGGCTGGATTCAGGTAGAGAGAGACATTTCACTGATACCTGTCGGTGCAGGGCACAGCTTACCTACCACAACTCCTGGGTTGTATTCATGCTGTCCAGAGATTTAACCCCCATCCTGCAGAGATGGAGTTTATCCTACTCAGGATTTTGAATTTGCATTTGCACTTGCTGAACTTTGGCAAGCTCCTCTCAGCTCAGCACTTACCTTCCAGTTTCTGCCCCCTGTAAAACAGGGTGCATCCTCTTCTAGTGTCTTAGCCTGAAGATGTTAAACATAACCCCACTATCAACCCCCAAAAATGTTCAGCTCCCTGCCATTTAGACTTCAACACGTGGATGACTATGTACTGCACTTCTCCCAGGCCTACCAAGTTTTTCACCTGCTTTGCAGTTCACTCATCCACTCTTAAACCTCCTCAGTTCAGCTTTGATGAGAAGCTGAGAGCTTAAAAATCTTATGGCAGGATCTGCCAGTGTGTAAACACAAATTCTTTCTATAAAATGGCTGATAATTTCCCCAAATACAGCTAAACACAGCAAGGCAGGCAGGAAAATGGAAATACAATGAAGCTTTCCACAAGAACGTCCTTCAGCTGTGGATTAAGAGGATTATACCACTTAGAATAGCATTTTTGTAACCTCTCGAGTCCAAGTTTTCTGCAGATAAACTGAGAACTGAAATTCCCCACAGTAAAGCTGCTCAATTCTTGTGCAAACTACACAGCAGCCCACTTATATATGCTGCTCTCCATGTCTGTGCAAAGTAGTTTCAGAACAACTTGAAATTCTGAAAGCAAGACCACACAGCAAAACAACTGCATTTCATGGTCACATTGCAATATGACTAATTTTATTATAATATATGTTGGAGGACTGCTATTACACAGTGTAGATTTGAAACACATTTAACAAAACCTTAGATCATCCACATCCTGTTTAAGAGCATCAGAACAACATTATAAAAATACTGCTATGTTTTACAGTGAAAAATACAGCTAGAAGGGATGGACACAGATGATGCAGACAGCAGCAGATAATTCTGACCATGCCCAAGTTCATGCCTATATGGCACTGGCTGTGTCAGAAGGTCACACAGGGCTGGCCTGAAGCACAAGGAACCCACACAGCTCTCACCTGGCCTGGTTTTGTTTCAGTGTTAACCCTTTGTCACCTCATGTCATGACATGTGGCTATCTGTGCAAGAGAGACTCCTGTACACCCCGGCCCATCGCATAACCCAAAGGAACTACAATGAGTTACTTGTAATGCCAGAAGCCTTCCAACAGGACCATCCCAGCCACAGAATGAAAGTCTTTACAGAACATTTTTTAAAAACTATTCTCTGCAACCTGAGCAGAGTAATAGAAAAGCTTTTCAAAATAACAAACTGGATTTTGCAAACCCAACAGATGAATCCTAGATTGCAACACACCTGTGCTATTAATATGAACTCTTAGAATAAACAAAACATCCACAAATCCTTCCTGAAAAATGTCCCTTTGTGTACAGTATACACCTTTATGCAAGCTGGTGAAGTGACTGCGACAGTCAACACAATTTGCCCCAACTTATCCCAACTGTCAGCTTTTCCCACAGTTAAATGTAGCAGCAGAGAACTGAAAGAAACTTTTTGTGCCATGAGGTCCTGTCCCTTCATGGTGCAGACTCTCATGCATTGTCTAGTCCTATCATAATCCTGATGAAAGCTTCATTTTAAACCTCTGCAGGTAGTTTGCACCATTATTTGCTTAGTTAATATCCTTCAAAAACCAGTTAAAAAGCAGTTAGGTGTTGCCTATGTAAACCAAACAAAAACTGTATTTCTGAATTTCTTTACTAGTACATAATGCACTGAAACATGGAATCCTAGAATGGTTTGGGTCAGAAGGACCTTAAAGACCATCTTGTTCTAACCCTCTGCTGTGGGCAGGGACACCATCCACTAGACCAGGTTCTCAAAGTCCCATGTTAATACACAAATATGTTAACACTCTTTGATTCCAGGGGAAAAAAAAAAAAAAAAAAAAGAAGAAAAAAGTTGATCAGAATAAACCCTTACAGTAAAGTAAATTAGTCAGATCTTCTAAATAAAAGTAATAATGGTACTTTTCCTCCCTCAGTTGTTCTCTGCTCACTAGGAGATAAGTCTCATAGAGGAATGTTTTTCACCTTATTTTCAGAGTGGCCAAAATCATCTGGAGATGTTATGTGGTGCTTTCACACCAGTTCCTCTCTCTCCCAGTCACTCACAGCTGATCCAAAGGAATCTAGAGATCCACAACACAGTTCCCGTTACTTGTGCTCTGCAGCTCCAAGACTTGCAGAGGCCATCGCTGAGCCCATCATGGCAGCACTTCCCCATGGTTTAAATTACAAGGTAAGCCACCATGAAAGGTCTTCTTTACCACGGGGATTTTAATTCAGCAAATGCTAGTGCTAGCTTTAGAACAACGCCAGCAGTTCAGGGCAGTAAGCTCCCAGGAAAACCCTCTGTTCATCATCCCTTGCTGGAAGAAACTCATCCTAAGATACTCTCCCAGAGCTGCCAGTAACAGGCTCCGGTTAATCCTATTGCAACACCAGGTCCTGTCTGAAGGAGATCCTACTCTGGCCTTCCAGGAAAAGTAACACATGCTGCCACAGCAATCAGCTAAGGCAGAGCAAGAGGAAAGGCTGTGGCTGGACAGTGAATTAAGGGATACCACATATTTAAAAATATCCAGCAAGGGAAAAGCGTGTGACTCCTGATACGCTTGTTAATCAAAGCCTGCTTGGAGCCCGGCCCCAAACCAGGTCATCTTAGAGCATGATTTTGTCTATACTGAATTTCTAAATTTATTGTCTAACTGTTGTAATGGATCTTGAAAACTCTGGCCTAAAGAAGGCCAGAGACAGGAAAAAAGCATCATAAAAAAAGGGATTGGGCAGAATTCTGGTTTACATCCAGAGATTCAATGATCCTATGTGAGATGCACGAAATGAGTTCATGTATCCAAGATCTCTTGAGCATGGAGAGGCAGAAAAACCTGAGCAGGAAACAAGCGCAGAGATGCTTTACACAAGATACAATAAAACAAATTTTCCTTTTCTGAGAACACCTTCATTTGTCCCAGCAAAGGAGCCCACTGGGTACAAACAGCCAGTCCCAAATCTGCAAACATGAGCATTTCTTTGGGCTGCTGAATAATTCGTTAATTTGTATTTAGCCTGAAATGTTAACTGCATCTGCTTGTACATTAAGCTTAATGCCTATATATACATTTTTATTTTATTTCAAAACACTCCCTCTGACTGCTTCTAGGCATCCTGGCTCCCAAATGGGCTCAGCTGAGGATCTGAGGCCAAAGAGGAACTCTTGCACCAAATTTCAGAGCCTGTAGCTCCCTCCAAGCACTGAGATCTCCATGACAGGGAGATGACCACTCTCTACATGTCACTTACAGAAAGAGACATGCTATTTATGAAGAAATAGCTTATTCCATTCAACTAAAAGGTTTCTACAGTTATTTATGCTGATTTTCTAACATATAAAAGTGGAACAACACCATTCCCAAGGAAGAGACTGATTCTCTCAGATTTAGTGATGAGGGTACATGCATCCCAGAACCAGCATCTACCCAGATCTCTTGACTTACATTCTAAGAGTCTACACTGGATTGGCTAAATTGTTATTCCAATTATGTAAAAAAATATTATTTTAACTGTGATCCTACTGAGCAAATCACCTTCTTCTAAACTTAGCTCCCCAGAAAGAGATTTTAATAATTTCTTCTGAAATAGATTATTTTCATTTTGTTGATGCATGACAGCAAATTTCTGAAAAAGTAGTAAAATAGAAACCAAGTAATAAATTACTATTATAAGTAATAAAAAGAGAAACTAAAGAACAAAAAAGGGCACTAAATAGTAAAGTTTTCAACAGAAGCACTTAACTCTAGGACAGAGAATAACCTTGAGCATTACTGGCAAAGGAGGAACACCTACCACAGCTTTGGGTTTGCTGACTGCCACCAGATTGGCCAGAAAATCCTCATCGCATAGCTGGCCAAAAACATGGGCATCGTAAGCCACCACTATGGAGATCTCTTCCATCATTTTGCTGTCAGGCTGCTGTTAGTGGCTGAGCAGGTCCACAGTCAAGGCGGAGCCTTGGCTCAGCTCCGTGTCAGCTGAAGACAGTCATGGGGAAGGAGCGTCAGGGAGAGAAAACATGACCCAGCAAATCAGCTCATGCTCAGGTTTTCCTCTCAAGGGTGCCTTTGGTGTCATGGGAAGCATACATGGCACACCTGCTCACACTCCCAACACCTGGCTTGCAAAAGGCATTTGCTGAAGTTTGGAGAATGGCAGGAACCTGTTTTAATTCCAGTATTAGGCCAAAGATGAAACAGCAGGAGACAAAAGAGATTAGTATTAAACAAGGAAAGATCTGTCAGAGTTTGATGGCAGCACTGAAATCACTGCTATGCTTCTCCAGTTTGGTAGCAATTGTTCATTCTTTATACCCAGTTTTCTCCCATGAAAGCTGATATTCCTGTCAGCAGTCTTCCCTTCCAAAAAATTGCTGCTTCTGGTTTATTTGTAAGTTCACAGAGATCAGTATGATGCTGATTTCTTTCAAGAACTCCTTGAAATTTTCTGCCAGTTTCTAAATCTCTCCTTTAAAATCTTTTAAAACACTCACTTCTGCTTTTCTGCAGATCCCAACTGCATTCTGTACCCAGCAGATACTTTGACTTTAACAGGAAGATGATGGCATCAAGTCACAACCCTCCAAAAAAGTGTTCTTTAGTTTCCACATGTAATAGAAGGTAAAACAGCCCTGAAAAATGCAACAAGGCTGTAAAGCTCTTGCTTGAATAAACAAGTATCTCCACAAGTGAAATTAAAACAATTTATACAATTTAAAATTTCCACAGAAGAAGGTTTTTTAACTTCGATCTGGCACTGGTCTTGTTTTAGTTAAGAAGTAATGTTATCTCTTTCTGTGAATCTTAAATAGTGGAGCAGCCTTTCAAATTGTTCCTGACTTCCCAATTCATTTATCATAACTTCTTTTATCTATCTGACACAGAGCAAAAACAGCACAAGGAAAAAATACAGAAAAAATAATTAAGAATCAGTACTCTGAAAACTACAAATGAAAATCTAGAAAACAATACAGGATTTGAAGAAACAAACAAAACAGCCCAGAAAAAACTCCTTTCAAGACAATCTGGCAAGGTAAAACTCCATCCATTACATTTTATCTTCTCTGGAAGTCTTTTCTTCCTTGTGAAAATTCATACCTGCTGAAGAAACAGAAATCATTCCAGCCATCCATTTGTCTCCAAAAAGAGTCTGTGCTGGATGCAATAAATCTGGTAGAAATGTCCAGTACAGGCTGGTGTGGCATATGGTTACACTCTCCCTTTCCAGAATGAATAGTCAGACCACCTTGCTTTTCTTTTTCCTCTCCTCCTGTAGTATTGCTATCAAAGACTGCAGCTATCTAAACAGCACCAGGTGCTATTTGCATTTGAACAGGAAACTTGAGCAACAGTTCTAATAGGCAGGATTAAAATCCTAACATCTCTTCCATTTAAATAGTGGGGAGAAATTACATGTTATTGCTAGGAAACAGAGAGTTCTAATAGGCTTATGGCAAACAAAAAAATGCACCACTTGAGGTTAAACTCTTGAGACTAAAGCAGATTCTGATCATGCTTAACCCTTGCAGGATGAAAAAATCTATTTTTCCCTTGAAACACACCTATAGTGCATTCTTTCCTTGTTTTTCTTCAAAGGCAATTTTTTCCAATTAATTCCTGCAGTAGAAAGACTTCAGATTCCAGCCCAGCTAACAAGAAGGTGGGTCTCTATGTCACCTGTATAAAATGCCTACCGGCTATGCTAAACCCGGCTCAGGTTTTCTGAAGCCTTTAAAAGCTGCTTCCTCCTCACCTCCATTGCCTTCAGGTGATTTTGGTATCTTCTTGAAGAGCAAGTCCAGAGCATGGGGCTGCTCATGGCTGCTCCCCAGCCTCTCTGCGGTGTGCTGACAAAGGCAACTGCTCCCAGAAGTATGGTCCCTACCCACATCCCCTCCCAGCTGCTGGCACCTGCACCAGGGGCTCCCAACAGGGGTTGGCATTACCTTGGAACAGTCAGGTAGGCGCAAGGGAGGGAGCAGGTGGTGGAACAGCAAACATTCCCATGTTAATGAAAGACCAATTTAATTCTGCAGTAAGGACAGGAGGTGAAGAATGCAAATTATCAAACATACTCCACAGCTGCAGCTACTTGAACCCCTCCCCTGATTTAGCCAACAGGCATTTACATTTATAAGGAGTGATGGACCAGAACTACCTTTTTCTTTTTCTCTTAGAGGTTACAATTATTTAACAGAACTACATCTGCATATTATTGCATAATTAGTTCAGTAATTCTCACACCTATTCATAACAAAGGGCTTATAATTTTGGCATGTTCTAACTAGCAATTGCAAGAACTAAAAACTGATTTGTGACACTGGCTGATGCATCTCTTTAAATAGAATGTTTTTCAGTTGTTTCAAGCTAATGAAGCTGAGCTGTCTGCAAATCCCTATGATCCCGCATTTTACATCCCTGTTAACAGCCTGTGCTATACCCTGAATCAGCCCACAAAGTTATAACTATCCAGCCAGATAAACTAAATATTTTGAATTAAACTGACCGAAGCAAACACATCTACCCAGGCATAACTGCAGCCTGCTCACACCAGAGTAGCAGGAAGGGAAAGGGCAAGCAGAGGTGCACTCTACCACCTCCTCAGGCCACAGGATACACTCCTCCCTGCCCCTCCATGCAGAGCCTTCCCCTCTATAGGGGTTTTTGGGTGCTGAAGTGATGAATAATCTACTAAAAGACAATAAAACCCACGCAGAATATTCATATTTCCTTACAGCAAAGAGTGCATCTCTAACACCGCATCTACCTTGCAGCAGCCTTCCTAAAGTACCAGGAACGCAGCCCCCTCCATGACCCAGCTGTGGAAGCATACCTCTAAAGCAGGAATTTTTGGAGAAGTGGTGCAACCAAGCAGTCAGGAGATAGAGGAGAGCCAGCAGAAGGACAGGTGAGCTGCAGAATAACTGTTAACTTGTTAAGCTAAGTAGCTCTAATTGCAGTTGTTGGGATTTATATGCTGGTGGTTAATACAGAATGGAAAATTCCTGAACTGAGCAAACCAGCTCTCCCAGCAAAGCAATATCCTGCTCAGTCCCAAGATAAATTTATTCTCACTCCACCCCCAGGAATGTCTTGCTGCTATCTGACAGGGATAGGATCTTCTGACAGATAGGGAAGTGAGGTATGTGCAGCTCCTTGGTAAGCGCTCCCTTCCTGCTACCATCTCCACACACACAAAGGCCTTTTCTGTGATTTGCCTCTCATGCATGAATGAATCCGGGAAGATCACAGCCGTCTTCAGAGAAGGAAACATAAAACCCCTCCAGAGCACTCGGAATGGCATTTGGCAGTCTTCAAGATAAGTTTACATGTCTTTTTCCCCCAGTGAGAATGAATAATGATAGTATCAGCTCTTCTTATAATTCTGAACCCACAGGAAGAGCCTTTTCAGACATCCAGCAAATGAAAACCACCTGGGTTACAAGTCAAACGCTGTGGATAACACACACAGTTCTATTCTCTCCTCACCCACAAAGGGCTTGCTAACCATCAGAGAGCAGCAGAAACTGGAATTCTGTTCCAGTTTTAGACATGTTTTTGGATTCCATGTGAGACTGGAATGCAAAGTCACCATGGCTCGCAGGAATGACCCGCACCATTCCAGAGATGCAATTTCCAGGCTCTGACTGATCAGTAATTGCTTCTCCAAGATTTTTACTATTTAAAATGTCAAATTAGCATGGCTTATTTTTTTTTCTTCCAAAAGAAGTAGGTGTATGCACCTGTGTTTCTTCTAAAATAATTCTCCAAATGTGTGGAAAAATCTGGGCTTGATGTGCTTTAGCACATATAGTTACAGGGGTAAACCCTCCCAATTAGGTTGCTCCAGGTTTAAAAGCAGGCACAATTGTAAACTCATTTCTGCAGACTAAAGCCAACAAAGCCATCCCACTGCAGAGAGGGAATGTTCTCTCCCTGTGGCGGCAAAGGTCAGCATGGCTGGAATTGCTGAGGCATTCCTGACCACCGGTGATGCACTCCCCCTCAATGGAACTGTGTAGCTCAACACAGGGAAGAGCTGAGGATTTGAGAATCTTCATTTTATGGTGCCAAATACCCAAATTTCCCTTTCCCAGCCTCCTCAAATCTGCTGCATGCCACACAAAAAGCTACTTGTGCTTCCAAGCAACAACTGCTGTGTAAGGATTTTCTTCCACAGTGTTCCTATAGATGATTAAAGAAAGAAAAACTTTTTATCAGCAGCACCCTGAAACTCCAAAGGGTGAAGTGCAGTCCAGCCAGTCACTGCCCAGCCTACTGGAGCTCACTCTCTGGATATCTGTAAGCACATTTTCAGCTAATTCTGTTCTGTGTCTTTGCTCTGTTCCTCACTGAGGTGGTTACTAGCACTTGAAATTTTAAGGGTTTGGGTCAAGTCTGCTCTTCATTTCAGGTTTTACATAACTTAGAACTACAGCTAAATAAGGCATGCCCAAAATAAATCTCCGTTTTGATTTCTAAAACCACATAAACATGAACAAGATTAAACAGCAGCATAGCTGAGACACCAGCCTACAGGTATGTGTTCATTATTCAGCTCAGTCCATTCCCGATTATTTTGAAGCTTTTAAAATGAATTCATGAACCTCTTTTGATTTTTAATTTATTAAATTCACATTGTTACTTTATGTTTTCATACATCTTTCTTATCCTGCAACTATCACTTTTTCTAAGGGCAACAGAAGTTATTTCTTCTCTCCAGCTAGGCTTTGTTCAGATGTGAACTGTCTGCCAGAAATATTTTGCTTCATGAACTTTCTTCTTGCCTGCTGGGAATCTGGGTTAGACTTGCATTGACTTTTTGCTTGTTCAGGTTTTTCCAGTGGCAAAGGCAGCACAGGACTCAACAAAACTATCAGTGCATTTTATTTCTTAGCCCCACAAAGAGCTGTGTACTACCCCACAGACATCCCCAAGCCAGTATTGATACCAAGTAAAGGCATACTGAATCTTAGGGTGAGTTTTTGAAAATTCCAATTTTTGGCCGTTGAAAAAACAGATTTTACAGGATATTTGGAGCATACTTTGTATTTACCCAATATAACCAAATAAGCTGAGCATATTTCCTCTTTCTCCATCCTTTTGTTTTGGCAAAATAGGGTATTTTTTTTCCTGTTTGGAAAAGCTACGGGTGGTAGCAGTGAGCTCCCCAATAGGTAAATGCTCCTCTAGCCTAATGCCCTCTGAGTAGGCCAGGCTAGTTTGGAGCAGTGAGAACACTACAGAAACCATGCAGAAGGAACGGGCAGAAATTCCTGATCTGCCTTGGAATATAATTTCCTGAAAAGCAGCAGGCTTCTGCTACCTGTCTCCTGTGTCACTCCTTCTCTTTGGGGACCCTTTTTTATCTCCTTCTAGTTCCATGACAGCAGACATCCACAAACAACTCAACTACACAACTCAGAGAAGTGGTGACAGCTCAAGGGCCAGATACCAGGGACCTTCCTACTCCTGCCCCACAGACATGGCTAGGAAAATCTGTGCCTAAACCTGTGCTCACCAAGCCAAACCACTACCAACAGGTCCCCCAGCTGCTGAATGGACAAAGATTAACAACATGTTTGCTATTACAAGTGTCTCTGATATTCCCTGGGGCTACTAATCCAAGAACTGAATAATGCTTGTATGGCATTTAGACCACACAAATGCCATTTAGAGCTAAATTCCATAATAAACTCAACACTACCTGTGAAATGTATTTTAAACTTGTTGCATTTATTGCTTCACTTGGTATTGAAAAGAAAAAAAAGGGTCAAGCATATTATCCAAGAAAATGAGCATAATAGTTGTATAGGGATGCTTTGCACTTACAACAACTGACATGGATTTCTGGCCTGGTTTCAGTACAGGTTGATTCAGGGATTTCACCCAAACAGCCTGCTGTCTTTTCACTTACAGCAGATGATCAGCAAACAAAAGATACTAATTAACATTAATCAGCACATTAAATAGCGACATCTGTCATATGAAGAGAGACACAGGGCCCAGGATTCCAGCCTTCTCATTCTAAACCAACATTTGACTTTCTTTCTCAAGGTAGATATGTTCTCTGTATTTTTCATTCCCTTCCCAAAGAGGGGTTAATGGTTCTTACCGACAACCCTAAGGAAGACTAATAAAGGTAAAATTAATGGAAAATGCAAAACTGTAAACTGTACTATAACTGATGTTGTCTGTCAGGTTTGCTCCAGTGCTGAAGCAGCCATGCTGCATGGGGAGAATGCAGTAACATGTTTACCTAGATGACCTGAAGTGCCCTGTTTCAGGTCAGATTTTACTATCTTTACTGACCATCATTTTGCACCTGACCTTCAGTCTGGGACAAGAAAAAAAAAGGGGGAATGAAGGAAAGGCTGGAGAGCCAGATGCCATTAGAAATTCTTGTAGTTAAGTGACAGGAAGAAAAAGGCAGGACCACAGCACATCCTCTTAATCAATCCCACAGGAGCTGGCCATGCACAAACTCACCACAACACCCTTGGCTGTGCTGGTAACTCACTGACACCCTGACAGGAGCCCCGCAGGAAAGGTGAGACATTTCTGTATGGAAACAGCACAACAGTAATGGCATATCCCCCAAACAAAAAATAAATCTGCCCTGTGATTACTTGAAAGATGAGATAATGAGTAATTAAGACCAAAGTGATGTGGGTGAGCAGGAAATGGCACATGGTGTCAGCCAAACTGGGCTAAACCAGGCAGACCAGTCCAGGCACATTCCCTGAGGTTCACCAGTCAGTGTGACTGTGAGACAGAGTCTAGACTGAGGCATGCCTGATGACTCTGAATGAAATAATTTCATGCATTTTGCATTCAAAGTACAAACCACTGACACCTTCCAGGAGAATGGCATGTCCCTCAACGCTGGAGTTAAAAATCAAGGCGTTAATTTGGAGGTCACAGGACGGAATGCACCCCAAAAAGGTCCAGCAGACAGCACTTGCAGGTAGATGTTGATACCAAAGGTAACAAAGTCAGCTGATTCAGAGAAGGCATTTGACCCAACACCCATTTGCTAGGAAAGGCAGAAAGCAGCTAAGTCTCTCTACTCTCCTGGAAAAATTCCCTGAGAATTTGCACAGGTCAGCTCCAGGGGAGAAAGGAAGATCAGGACCATGCAAGCTGATCAGCAGTATAAGACTACCAGCAGTATCCACTAATCTAAACTCCACATAATCCTCTGCCTCTAAACCCCTATTCATTGTCATCCAGTACTGTGAAAGGGAAATTCTGTTCTCATAAGATGATTTGGGAGGCAAGCTACTCCAGTACTTAACTGTGCTGATCTAGTCTCCCACTGGGAAAATCTGCATCTACATTTAATGCTTCAATGTAACACAATGAGAAGAGCTTCCGTATTTACATGTGATTTAAAGATTACCCTGTCTCAATTTGACTGTTAATAAGCTTATTTTAAGAGCTCAAATGGTATGTGTGGAGGGGCAGAGAAAGCAAATGCTGCTACCAGTTATCAAAGATCTCTACATGATAATCAGGTAGTTCTTCAGAAACCAGAGACCAGAGCTATTTCCATATTTTCTTCTACTCTCCCCATCTGGCTTATTCCAACCTTGTCTTTTATTTAAAATCTTGACTATAGGTCTTGTATTACTTACTACTATGATACCTACCCAACTAAAAGAAATTAGACACTCCCTAAAAAAATACCAACATAAGGAATTGCTCCAACTCAGCATAGATGTCCACAGGCAAGAGGAAGTTTTCTCCTCATATCCATAGGCACAAAGTGCTGCTTAAGCTGAGGTCAAGTGCAAAGGCTGAGCTCCCTTGGAAGCTCCCTCACTCCCAGTGCTCCTGTTGGCTCCTCTCAATATCCAGCTAGAGGCCAATATTTAGAGACAAAATTGAGCCATAATTTCTAATCTGTACTTCATTTTTTAGTATGTCTTTCATGTAGAGGAAGTATTTGTGCAAAATTCCTTCTGCAAGAAATACTAGGGAAGTGCTGGTAATGAGTGAGAGCTAGTTTTTGCTTGATCTGAAGAAGAAAACCCCATCAAACAAAGAAAAACAAAGGATGCAATAAAATTTAGAATGACTTGCAAAAAACGCTCTTTAAAAGAGGCTTCTATCACCATAAAATTCCATAATGTATTTCCAAAGTACGTATTTTATCTGATCACCATCATTACTTTCACTGTTTGGAAAGTCAATGAAGCAAAATAAACCAACTCACAAGAAAGTAATAACTAACATGAAAAAGAAAAGCTATGTTGCTGTCTACAGTGAATTTCATATGTCATATAAGTCCAGATACCTACATAATGGTTTGAAAGGTTATAGATGTCCTTCTCTCATTTTTGACAGATGTACTGGTTTGGTACTAAGAACAACCCACAGAAGTGATTTTTTTCTGAGAGGAGCAGCTAGAGCTTCCTCTATGTCTGACAAAAACCAATCAGCAATTGGTTTTGGGAACCAACAACCTGTTAAACCACTGAAAGAGATGGACACACCTCTGTGAAATTCACATTTTATAATGAACGAACTCCGGGAATCTTTCATTTCTGGCCTCTCAGAAGGTAACTAGTCCTAGTCTCCATGGCCTGCAGGCCTAGCTGAAGACAATCAGCTCGCGGCTGCAATTGAATGCAGTAAAAGTCAGAAAACACCTATGTAGCCAGAGCAGCCACCACTGCTGGGCCCTGCTCTCCTGGCCCAGCCCCAGGTGCTCACAGGTGCTGCCCAGGCAAGATATTAACTCTTCCATTGCCCAGATGAGACTGGCAGACACTTTGTTCTCTCTCCTGAGTGAAAGAAAAGGACAGTGATAGACAGACAGAGAAACGACCTGAAGACACCAAGGTCAGTGGAGTAGAAGTCAGGTACTAGATGGAAAGAATTGATGGAGATTCCACACTCTTGGGCTGAAATCCTCTTGGTAAGGCTATGGAGAAGATATGATTGATATATCAGACTCTTGTTTCCCTATAACTCATAGAAATGCATTATGAGGTGGATGAAATGTTCTAACTGTAGACATAAGCAGAGGCATTTGTGTTAAAATAAGCAGATGTTGAGGTAGCTGTGATCCCATGAGAAATTTGAACAGAGAGGAGAGAAGATCCCTGCTGCCCCCCAGGGAAGGAGAAGAAAGACCTCTGTTTTCAAAAGATGAAGAGAGCCCCTGCTTGAACTGTTAATCCTGAAACTTACGTGCCCCAGAAGTTGACACAGTCCTCGATAACAGTTGTGGGAAGAGCGTCAGTTGAGGCAGGAACTTTGACACAGTGATCAGATTTCCATTCTCCCCGGCAGCTGTTTCACTGTGACATCGAGGCCACGAGAAAACTCTTTCTTGTGGAGAAGTCTCCATAGACTGAAGAGAAGTCTCCTCTCCCTATGTAAATTGGTGAAAGACTATTTTTATAGATGGTAAACTGACTGATTTGTTTCTGTATGTTGTCAGTCTGAAAGAAAAAAGAAGCTGTTGGGGGAGGAGAAGTGTTCTGAAAGCAATGCATGGCAAAACATCCAGGATATTTTGTTGGGCAATACTACGAATTTTTTCTCATTTTTAAATTTTTTTTTTTCATTTTTCCATTAAGAATGCACAACGGGTGCTCTGTTTATCAGTATGATTTGATTTGATTTGATTTGATTTGATTTGATTTGATTTGATTTGTATTCTTCTGCTCTTCTTGAATCTTTCAGAGCTACAGGACTTCAGGGAATAGAGAGCTGGCTGATCCCACTACCACCAAAGAGAGAACAAGAGTCTGCAGCACAGATCAGTGATGAACACAGCCACGGGGCAGCCATGTCTCCTGCAATGCCTGTGTTAGCTCAGGTTTACTTTGCTGGTTTTCAGCACTGCAGATGATCCCACATTTTGCCAGAGCTCTGAAAGTTCAAGAGTGACAGCTGAGTATGCCAGGTGGGAAGAGCCAGAATGAGAAATGCAGAGATCCTCACCCATCCCAGTTATTTGTCTGCTTCTGGGTGTAATTCAAGATGTTAAGATCTCCTGTTCCTTAATTGTCTGACATCTCATAGGAAAGATCCTATTCTTCCTACCTTCAACCAAGGAGATTAAGATGTGCTGACTCATCTTTTCAAATGTACCTGAAAAACCCTCTCAGGGCAGTAGAAATTATTCCTGGGCATTCAGGCTGGTACCAAGTCTCCTGTGCTTTCTTCACATCTCAGCTGACAGAATACATGAGTAACTTCCCCACCTGCTGGAGCACTTGAGTGGGTGAACAATGGCACCAAAACCTACACCTGACAGAAATAGCACAGCTTGGCTTGAGAAATCTCAGCCGTATTAAAAAACTACATAGAGATGGTGGTCAGCAAAGGTTTTATAATCAGCACCCCTCTGGGTGTAAAGAAGTGGACATCGCAGTGACAGACATATCATAAGTGGCAAGGCCAAGAGTCTACTTTGAAAAAACGAGAGTATATCAAAAGCATGCCAAGCCACTCAGATATAATTCAGCTTTCCAAATGGATAATTGAATGCTTAAAGTAAATAAGAAAAAAATTAAATCTGGACTTAAAACATCATCTTCCTCTTCTCACTCCGATGTAAAAAAAATTACATCTGGCCTTGTGCACAACCCCTGTTTTGCAGGACTGTATGTACAAACCCAAGTCCTTCATGTCCTTCTCTCTGTTCTTCTCCAGAGAGTCAGGTAATAGCTGGATCATCAAAGCAGAAAAATTATTTTTTTAGCAAAAAGAATTCCAAAATGAAAACTATAGCAGTTAGACAAAGAAGCTGTTAGTGCAGCCAAAAGCTGTAAGGAGAGACCCAAAAGGCAACATCTGTCAAAGAAGCATAGTCCAGAGATTCAGCTCATGAATATTGGCTCTGCTTCCTGAAACAAAAAGGAAGTAGGGGAAAAAAAACAGTTTAGTCCCTGTTTGTTCCAAATAAATCTCTACAGGATGCACTCCCTTCTTTCTCAAGCTAGGGTATTGTGCAGGAGATGCAAAATACTGGAGCTTCTGAGAGGCTCTGAATTGTCTCTGAAATTTTTACTGAGGAGTGTGGCAGTGCTTTCACCAAAGAAAGACAAACAGGACACACACAGCCAGGCTATGGTACAGTATTTCCTGCTTAATGCTTTCCTGGTTGTGAGAAGCGACCCGTATCAGTGCTACTGTTTTTCTGCTTGGCAAGGAGGTTCTCTGGGCAATGCAGGATGTAATAGAGCACAGCAACCACTTCCAGCTTCTCTGGTTTTGGGAGCACATCTGGAACAAATGGCACAGCAACATCTTCATTACACCTCTGCTCTCCTCTGCTATCCACGTGTAGCCACTATAAATGCTCTGCCAGTTTATCTGTGCACTGCACACTCCATTAGCAACCTGCTCCTGCCGTGGATACAATTTCAGACAAAGCTGTGCCCTGGCTGGGATCCCAACCCCACCCTACAAAAATGCAGTTGGTCCTGCAGAACTGCCTGTACAGCAGGGCTCTTCCCAGCACTGCTGGGCAGGGAAGGATAACCATCTCCTCACTCTTGACAGAGCTGGTTAGGCTACAAGAAGCCTAGAATGTGGACACAGCTGAAATTAAAGCAGTCAGAAATAAGCAAAAAAATGGCTTAAAGCCATTTTTGTTCTGACTCTTTTTATTTCCATCAAGGACTGTTGTGACCAAACACCAGATAAGCAGTCCATGGCCAGCTATGCCTTTAAAACATACTTCCATTACAGTGCTGGATGCCACTCCAGCTCAACAAATATCTTGAGACGTTTGCTCTGCTGATGTATAGAAAAAACAGGGAAGAGGATGGTGCTGGACAAGCAACGATGCAAGTCAAGGCACCTAGTGCAACCTGGAAGCTTGTGGCTCTGTTTCTGCAGTAGGGAAGAATTCTGTTTAGCTATGTAAATAAGATGCATAAATAAATAAATAAGAATAGGAGTGGGCTGAAGAAAAGCACCCAGACCCTGGCCTCTTTGGTACCTTGCAGGTTGCTCAGCAACAGGCTAGCTGCAGCAGGGTAAAAAGAACATGAAATCAGCATTTTCTCAGCAAAAGACAAATTGAATGGAAATGTGGGGAGGTGGCCTTTTCCTGGCAGCAGCGAGGAAAGAAGTTACTGGTGAATCTGAGCCTGTAGGCATCCTTTTGGAGGGGTTCCTGAATGCAGGGATTGTTAATTAACATGGCTGAGAGGCTTTGTCCTGCTAGTAAACTGATAAATTCCAGAGCACGCCTGGGAAACCAGTAATTCAATCTTGATTAAAATGATGTTTGTTACAGTCACCTCCTGGGTTAATTACTTATTAACCATCTTAAATAGCTCAAACCCAATTCTATTGGACTCTCCTGGCTATGTTAGTGCCAGCTGACTATAGAGCATGTTTTCAGTATTATTATCAGTATCATTTCAGTAAAGTATTTCCCCAGGACTGCAAGTTCAGGTTTTATCTCCATGACATCTCTGCATTCACTAAAGAAATGTGCGCCCTGTGAATCTTTAAGTAACAGAATCTCAGCAATACAAATCCACTTATTCTGGCCAGGTAATTCCTCTGAACCTGACTGCTTCTCCAGCCTTCTGGAACAAATTCATGTGGACACAAAAGAGGATCATTATATAGACAGCACCTACTAGAGAGAACTGAGCTATGAGAGCAGCAAGAACAACATGTGGACATTTGTGGAAGACTGAGATTTCTGAATGAAAGATTTTTCTGGATCACCTAATCTGGGGCTGGAGTATATTAGTTGATTGTTTTCCACTGCTAAATGCAGCGGGATCCTGGCAGCAAGGCACAACCAGGGACCTGTGTGGCACATGATCCACTTAGAGGTGGTGTGGGACGGTGGTCGGGTCAGCAGAGGGGCTAAGTGGCCTGTCCAGGAATCCAACAGGAGGAGCAAAGGGAAAGCACACCCTTGCTCCCTGCTTTATACACACACAAAGCAGTGATAACTCATTTTACTCCTTATTTACGGATAACTTGTACTTCAGCAACAGTGAAAACCATCTGGGGACTACCAGATGAACCAGTGAACCAAATTTACTTGGAGCAGGGAAACTTCTCACCTGCATTTTATCCTCCTGAGTACCCCATCACAGCACTTAATTTTTCCTGTGATGGGGTGGAGGGTTTAGAAGCCATCCCCAGTTCCATAGGTAGGAAATTACACAGTATAGAGCAGGATGGCTGCTTTCAATCCTTACAACTTTAAAAATTACTTCTGTGTCTTTGGGAGCTGCACTAAGAGATGCATTTGGCAATGATTTGTTTCCCTCTTTGTCTGGGGTTGAAAGGAATGCGACTGTGGCTCAGTGAGCGAACACTTAGATTAGATACCATCCATTTCCTTAATGAGCCTATTAAGTGACTCATCAAAGGTGTAACAACCAACTTTAGAAAGGAGAGACACAGAGATAACTGACTGCACTGAGATATTCCTAGTGCACACAAAACAACCTATATGCTACAAGAGTTAATGGGGAATAATGTGATTCTGGTGCTGATAGCATAGGGTTAAAATG
>VZTT01012919.1:5089-34626 GCA_013400855.1 Buphagus erythrorhynchus | reverse complement strand
TTTTTCCTTTTGCTAATCTGATAAATTATAATTGGATCAGCAGCTAGAAAATGCCTCATGTTTGAATTACACTGTGGCAGGATAGTTCGGGGAAGTGATCACCTGTATTGTCCAGGAAGTTTTCTATCTGTTTGTAAATAAAAGACTTTTTCAGCATCTATGAGTGAGATTCCTCACTCTTTGACACCTTTTCTTGTGCAGATGCAAGAGGGGAAAAAAATTTTGGACCTGTCTCTTAGAAGCAAACAGCCAAAGGCTGCTTTTTGGTCTAAAAAATGGTTTGAAAATAAACCCAGGAGATGAGGCTTGTTCTGAAAGTAACCTTCAGTCCTGCTTCAAAAATTGTGTTCTGTTTAAGCTCTGTATGGAAAGCCTGTTTTAAAAAAGGCCAGTTCCTCACTGCACAGTGATTAACAACAGCTTGACCAGCAGCAGAAATGGTGTCAGCAATGTGAGTAATTCCACAGGGCACAGTGCAGGCTCATTTTGGCCTCTGTGGATCCCTCTCAAACTTTAAACACCCTGGTGAGATAGAAGGTGACACCTTGGGAAGATTGCACCAAAGATAAGGGATGATTTGATGGCATTACCTGAAAAATCCAGTGGGGATAGACTTGATTATCTTAGAGGTTTAAACTTTCATTATTCTAAAATTCTGTGTTACAAACTCTTCATAATTATGATAAAAAAGGCTCTTTTAAACTTAAAAGATTCCTGTGTGCCTGTAAGTTCCTGAGGATCTAGAGGAAAACCACCAGTACTTTGTGGTTTTCCACAAAGGTGGCAGTTGTTTTTTTCCATTTGGTTGTTTAAGAGTGACATTCTGAACCTCTGTCAGGGACAGCTCTCACCTCTGGCAAATGCCAGACTTAGGTTGAATAACCCCAGATGAAACAAATTCTGCTTTTAATTTAAGATGTGGGGCATCTCTGCTGAGTATTCCTGCTAAGTTTTCCTGGGATGGAGACAATCTCTCTGAATTTTTTGATTTTCATTTTCTCAGCAAAGTAAAAAAGCAGAAGGAAAAATTTCACAACAGCCTGCAGATGGTCACTTCCTTTGAGACATTGCCCTGAAAGCTTCAAGAATTCAGCTTTTGGTTTTGTTTTACAGTTAATGTGCCTTGCTCAGCACAAGGACTGAGCTGCCATACCCTTGCTGACACGTCCTGTCCTCAGTGACAGAAGGAATGTGGCACTGGCAAATCACTGTTCCCCCACCCCCTCACCAATGTCTTACTACTCTGAGACAGATTTTCAGAACAGATATAAGTACTCTGCACTGGGAATGCAACAGTTTAGTTCCCAGAAAATGTGGACCATGGCCTTGCAGATGAGAAAAGTCACAGTCAAGGGTGAATTCATGCTGTGAGGGGTGAGTTGACTCACTTCAGGGATGTGACTGGAGAGCATCATCCTGTTTTCACCAGGTTTTGGGTCAGATCTCTGTCTTCTGCCATGGTTTGAAGACACATTTTGTGTCAGATTCAGGATTGATGCCTCCTTTGCATCCAGTCACACTCCTGAGGTGGGCAGCTGAGCTGTGGCAGCCAGTGCAGAGCCAGGAATGAAAAACTTGGAAGGTTCCAGACTCAGGAAATGCTGTTCTGAGTGTGCATATTCAGTGTCATTCTGAAGGAGGAATAAGGGCAGAGAAAAGCAGAACCTCAGCACAGGGAAAGCAAAACATCACCATTAAAGTGAGCCATGGGATGCTTGGAGGAGCCAAGGTCAGGAGCAAAGATAGGTGCTCACTGGGATGATCAGGCACAGGATCTCAAGAGTCAGAGAGTTCCTAATCAGAGCTGGACAGGAGGGTGCAGATTGCTGCTGACAGCTGAGAGTGAGAATTTTGGTTATTTAGGGTTAATTCTTGTACCCATCTTGGGCATTCCCTAATTATTCTGTCCAGTATGAAGGTCTCTTGTGAATCAGCTGCTGCTGAGGACTCTCTGTTGCCCAGGGAGGCTGGAGGAAGGGTCAGGACAGAGACCTCCAACCTTGGCACCCAAAATCAGGGGGTACAATCCCCTCACTTCTGCTCCATTCCCTTTGGGATGTGCTTAGTTACCACAAACAAATCCATACCAATCTCTCTGGGGTTCCTTGGCTGGTTCAGGGCTCTGGGTTTGCCTTTCCAGTGATGAACTGATGGATGTAAATGATTTCATTTCTAGGTGGCAAGGAGCTGTCATCAACTGGAACGGCACAGAACCCATCTTGTGACTGCTCTGACCTGCACTTTATTTGGGAAGACCAAAAGGAAATGACTGAATGAGCACATTCCTATTCCCACCAATACAGGAAATAGGGCAGTTTGAGATGAGGAAGAATGACAAGGTTTACAGGCTGGCAGAGTTTCACCTCAGTCACCTCGTGCTTCAGATATTTTGCTTTTAATATAAACAGCACTGACGTAAATTCCTTGTCACTGCCTTCAGCATAAAGCTCCTGAGGGCAGCCTGGGTTCCCACCACCAAATCAAGGTTACAGATGAAGCAGTGAAGTCATCAAAGTCCCCTTGAGGTCTCCTTCTGGATCCACTCTGCATCCTGCAATTGTTTGGAAGCATCTGATGGGAGATGCTGAACCCAGATTTCTCTCACTTTACAGCCTTCTCTGTCCTGCCTTGTTCTTCCTTGAAAAAACTCCAGTGCCACTATAAAACATTATCCAAGGAACATATATTTACCTCCTTACCTGATATTAGCAAGCCTAAATAGGTTGGTGACCATCTGGGCTTTTCAGGGAAAGCCTGGCCTATACCAAGTTCTTGTTGTGTCATAAATTTGCAGTAAGGATTGTGGTTGTGTGTTACCAAAATAATCCCATTAGTATGTTCCTAGTACTGGGTGCAGCTGGTGTGTAACAGTGCCTCGTGCTGATATAGCTCATTTTTCTTTCTGGTAAGAGGCAGCTGTATCAGCATCTTTACATTTGTGCCCTTATTTCTACATGAGGGTTTATTCACACCCAAGTGACAGATCTGTGATTTGCTTCTTCATAACTACAAAAAAAACAGAAAGAGAAAACAGAAGAGTTGTTAGTTTTGAAATTCAGATGGTGGCTATCTGTGATAGGTACCAGTTTCCATGGTTAAATAAAATGCATGTGCTGGGATGAGGTACTGTGGAGATGGATGCTGAGGTACTGAAGCCACAGTTTGTACTCTGATTAATTCTGTTTTAGCAACACTTTACCAAACTTGGAGCAAGTTATTGTGCAGAAGGTTGGAAAAAATGCCTTGGGAAAAACAGGCAGATAAGTGGTGTTTCTAGAGGTATTCCTCTCTCTTGAGAGTGAGTATTTCATAGGAGTTCAATAAAGGACTTTTACTTTCTGATGTTTATTGAACCTTCTTCCTAGTCAGTGTGGAAACTCCTCTAGGTCCTGAAAAATGGGTGCAAAATCAATTTCCATCAAAAATTCAATGTTGTTCTGGGTGTAGGTGCAAACAATGTCTCTGTTTGCAAACTGACTGTGCAAATGGAGATCTCAGGGAATTAGCACTGGAATTAGATTTGAAAACCAACCTGAATATAAATTATAAAGGAGTACCAGAAAGGTTTAGATGGCCTTTGGATGAAGATCTGCCTCCCCCTTTGTGTCCCATTCACATCAAACTGTCATAGAATCACATAATGGTTTGGGTCGGAAAGGAAATTAAAGACAGGGACACCTTCCAGTATTCCAGGTTGCTCCAAGCCCTGTCCAGCCTGGCCTTGGACACTTCCAGGGATCCAGGGGCAGCCACAGCTTCTCTGGGCACCCTGTGCCAACTTCCCACCCTCACAGGGAAGAATTTCTTCCTAATATCCAATCTAAACCTGCCCACTTCCAGTTTAAAGCCATTATATGCAGTAAAGCATCTCAGGGTTGCAGTTATTTAGTTTTATTTCAGTGTACTAAAATCTGTTTGGTTTAGATTAGATAGATAAACTTATCACTTCATGAGATCCAGATCTCCCAAAGAGATTCAGCCTCTGAGGCACCATCAGCATCAGATCCATGTTCATTCCTGCTGACTCTGCCATCCCTGTGTATTTAGGGATGTGTTTGTGCTGTCAGCTGCAGGTAGATTCAATAATGTCTTTAAGATACCTCAGCTTGAGCTTTCAATGTTTCTGGGAAGTCCCAAACAGCCAAAGATCCCAGATGTAAAACCTTTTTCCCCTCTTGAAATTTGAATATTCTGTAGTCCACACTTTGTTTCATGAAACAAATGCAGCTTGATTTTCCCACCTGCCTCACAGGGCATCCGTAATATAAAACTTCTAGGGGACAGAAAATACCGTGGAGATGACAAATGTTGGAAGATTTTTGGAACCAAAAAATTCCTTTCTGGTTTTTCCAGTCTAGTAAACCCACACTGTCTGTTTCCAAGGTTTAAACTGTGTCAGATTGGAGATAACCTCCCACTCCCTGCCAGCAGAGCAGCACAGATAAGAGCAGGAGGGAGCTGCTTTGGGAGAGGCCAGGTTAGATCTGGCTGAAATCTGCATGTCTGCAGTGCAGACCTGTTCAGGGGATCTGTTCTCTGTCCAGAGGAGGGGACATACCAGGGTGTGGTGTAGCTTTGCTTTAGGATGAGAAGAGTTGTTCCTATAAAGAGAACCCAAGAGGATTGTCTCCTTTGGATTGCACCCATGAAGATGTAAAGATTTTTAGGGTATGAGAAAGAGGGTAGACTGGTTGGAAATTGTTGTTAAAGGGTTCTTGTGGAGAGTAAACAGAGATGAGGAGAGGCCCTGAACTCTGTCCCTCTTTCCAAAACAGACTGCAAAGGACTTTGAGGCTCCTTCGTCACTGGTTATGGACAATATTGCTGTGAAAACAGATTTTTCTTACCAATTATCTGTCATTGTGTCCTTGTATATTTGTTTGCAAAGTCCACTGCCCACCTGACAGTGAATTAACTCCAGATTCACCCATGCCCTCACTCACAAAGGAGTTAAAAAATAACGTGAACCACCTTCCCAAATCACCACCTGGGCAGGGCAGCTCAGCACTGCTGAGCTCCTTCCACCAGCCCTGCTCCTGGAAGCTGAAAGCTGCAGGTTCCTTCCCCAGGGCTCAGGGCCAGCGTCCTCACCAGGCAAAAAGGAATGGCTCCTTGGGAGGAATCTGCAACCAGAACATTAACTTAGATCTAAATACTCTCAAAAAGTAATGCCAGAGCATTACCTGGTCGCTGCCTGCATCAAGACTTGCATGTTTTTATTCAATGTAAAGCATCAGAATTTATTCCCCTTAAGACATTACAGGGCTCTTGGGGTCAATCCCACGAGGCAATGCAAAATATTATGTGGTAGTGCGAAAAATCTGTGTAGAAACACATCCTGTGCACAACATACATCCAATCTTTTAAAATTATATTTTCCTCTTCATTGTTTCTCTCTTTTTTTTTTTTCCATTTCCCAAATAATGTGACTTCCTGAACTGAACAAAGCAGTGACCATTTGATAATTGAGCTTTAAAAGACACCAGTGATGTTGGCACTTAGGTCTGCATGGTGTCTTCATTTCATTCTCTTTTCTTCTGTGGAATAAAAAAATTGCACCCTGTGCTGAAAACTGACCCCTTAACTAATAACAAACATGGCTTATTGTGTATGGAGATGAATATGGAAGCAGAGTTACTATTTTGGCAGGGTGTCCTATATACCACCTTTTTACAAAATGTTTATTTAGCTTTATCTTGTACAGAGTGTCCCAAACAAATAAAACATTTAAAGCAATGGTCAGGCAAAAGCCCAGATTTCCTCTTCATTTTTTAATAATTAATTTGCTAGTGGAAATTAATCTGGGAGGTTGAGTTGTGAATGTTTCATGGGCCTCATCAGATCAGTGGAAGAATAATGGCAAGAGCAAAAAATCATGGTTGTGGGCAAATTTAACAATTTTTTAGACCTTCTGATGTTTGTTTTTTACATGCCTGTCCTTATTCTGGTTAAATCTGGGAAAAGTTCAAGATATGATGACTGATCCCATGAATGAATCCCTGCAGTCACTGTGGGTTTGGTTCCCAGGTAAACTAAAAATGACAACTTGAGTCTCTTGCCTTCAAGTTTTCACTTTGCTGGGGCAGATTTCTGTCTGTTGATGTTTGCAATGTATCTAATGGGCTAATTTGAAATGGCAGGAAATGGTCACTTTAGTAATCAAGGGAGGCTGAAGAGCTTGGAAGAATGACACCACCAGAAGCCAAGTTTTCCACCAGGGATAAGTGGTTTAGGGCCTCTGAGGATTTAGTTCCTGAAAATGTAGTACTGGATTTTTTCTGGTGCTGGTTGGGAGCTGCATTAAAAACCAAAGACATCAAACCACTGGTTTTTTTCTGAAAATAATTGCATCAATCTTTTGAAGCAGTAAAATAGTCAGTTTTTTAGAAGGCCTACATGATTTGGGGTATGATTGCAATAACGTAGTATAGTAAAAAATATGGATTTCAATTCTTTTGGTAATTCTGCTTTATTTTCCTGTCCCAGGATAAGTTTACTGTGAAGGGAACTGACCTGAATTTCACGTTGTCAATACATGGGGAATGCACGGTCATGTTTTAGATGATAAAAACTTTAACCTCACCTAAGTTTGTCTTGTGATAATTTGTTTCTTCAGTTTGTGTTTTTAGAAATGTCAAAATTAAGAATCAAGCGCCAAAGCCTTAATGTGCATATATTTATTTTATTTTTCATCAAAAAGATCATGTAGGAAACAGACTTTTTTATGCAATGAAAATGGTTGCTCCTGCATCTCAGTATGATCCCATCTGCTGCACCTCCTAAGGAAAAGTCACTCCATTAAGGGCACTTCGTATTCACTCACACTCTTCACTGATTTGTTTTCATTGGCTATAAAATAATAAATTCAACACCAGCTCTGAAATAAGGAAGCAGTTCCTCCTTAGCAACCTTGTTTATAAGACTAGAAAAGGAAAAAGGGCTTAATCAGGTGTTTTATTTGTCATTTCGAACAGGGTGGGGAGGGATTGTTGGTACAGTTGAAAACAACCAGATTTTGTGACATTCCTCACTAATAGTTGCTGACTATATCAGCAAGGAATCAAGCACAGATTTTACAAGGAAAAAGTTGGTTTTCTTTCAAAGATAAATAGTTATGAGTACTTCAACATTTTTAATTTTATCTGCTGTGAGCTTTTTTCCTTAAATTTCATTTTTTTTTCTGAAGGAATTATGGATAACTCGAGCTGTTGATCCTTCAGGAAGCTGTGCTTAAAGGCACAACTCAAATATCCATACAATGACAGCACTGAGACTTTTCCAGACCCTGGAATTAAAGCCCTTTCTCTGATCTCTGCCTCTTGGCCTCATGGTGAGCTTCAGGTGGTGCTTCAGTGTTTTCCATGGCACTGTGCACATCCCATGCATTCCACATCCTTGCTCAACACTGATTAAAATGTCTTTTAGGAACCCCTGGATCTGGATGCCTTGATTCTTGATTTAAGGGCAATTTATTAAAAATAGAGCACAAAGAGTTGGCTGTGGACAGCATGAGCTGAGGTGGTGTTGTGCAGAGATACTCAGAGGTGATAAATCTGCAGGGTGACTCTGACATGGCTCTGAAGCTGAATTCCAGCTGAGCTGGAGTGAGTCCAGAGCAGGTCCATGAGGATGATTAGAGGAATAAAACACTTCTCCTTTGAGGAAAGGCTGAAAGATTTGGGGTTCTTCAGCCTGGAGGAGAGAAGGTTTAGAGAGGGGGAGAGCTCAGAGCCCCTTCCAGAGCCTAAAGGGGCTCCAGGAGAGCTGGAGAGGGACTGGGGATAAGGGATGGAGGGACAGGACACAGGGAATGGCTTCCACTGCCAGAGGGCAGGGATGGATGGGATATTGGGAAGAAATGCTTCCATGTGAGTGTGGTGAGGACCTGGCACAGGTTACCCAGAGAAGCTGTGTCTCTCCCATCCTTGGAAATGTCATCATCATCATCATCAAAATATCTCCTCACAGGTGTTTACAGGGTGGTTATCTCCATCTAAACCAGTGACCCAGGAATATCTTGGAATATCACTGGTGAAAAACAGGCACTGCTGAACTTCAGCCACCTGGTCTGGTTGAGGTGCTACAGAAGGAATTGCATTTTTCTCTTCCCTGCCTTCTGCTCTCTGGATCTCCAGAGGTTATACTGATTATTAGAGGAGTCCATGATGACTGATTCAAATGAATCCCACTGTGTGTGGATGATAGAGCCTGAAAAGAAGGAAGTTGTTTTTATGGAGCTTGACAGAACAAATGAATGAGATGATGGGTCAGAGATTCCTCCTGCCTCCTGCCCCATCCTCACCTCTGGCTTCACTTCACAGCTTTCACCTGTGAGACAGAAAATAATCTCTGTGGAAGGAAGCACGGGGTTGAGTAGCAGGAATTTGCCAGCTTTTGGAAAAGGAGTTGCTGATAAATCAGGTTACTCACGTGGGCACACAGGAGCGATATCAGAGGTGGAACCTGGAAGGTGTCCTGGACGTGAGAATTTGTAAGCACAGATTTCTTGTATAACAGCACTGGGCTGTGTCACAACCCTAAATCCTGATAAAACACCCAAGATAACTGTACCTTGTGTGGGTGTTCTGCCTACTTCCTTATCATCATCTTATCATTTGGCAAGGCCTTCCGAATTAATCTAAGAAATATTCTGGGCATTTGTAAAAATACTCTGTGCACTGGAATTCAGCAAATATTTATTAATTGACAAAACACCGGTGAAGAATGTGTAACCAAAAAAAGAACAAAAGTGTTCAGCCCCTCTCTGTAAAATACACAAAGGAGGTTAAAAGTTACATTCCACAAACATACCTTTTGCTGAGCTGTAGTTGGTGTGGTGAGTGGTGTGGATGGGAGCCAAGGTCTCCAGACCCTGAGTTCTGAATCATTGCTGCAGGGAGAGTGGAAAAATATCCCTTGTGGCTGAGGGAAGGGAGCAGTCCAGGGTCTCCACCTGTCCAGGTCTGTGGGGGCAGTTCCCCTGAGGATGGATGGGTTTCTGCAAGGCTAAGAGGTGTGAAAATCCCAAGACATGTGATTTCATCCCAAGAGATGTGAAAATCCAAACTCAGATCACAGGTACAGAGCAGCCACTCGGTTGTGGATGAGCTGTGAATGTCATGGGTCACATTAGTGGAGTTTTGGTAGGTATTAAATCCTAAATATTGTAAAAGCATCGTCATGGGGTGGTGGGTAGAAGGTGCAACAGGAAATTAATTTTAGTATCTCAAGTAAGAAATAAAAATCCACCTTAAACAATGAACATGGAAGATGACACAAATTGTTTTATTCTGAGGTACCAGGACATCACCAATCACCAACTTCTGTGTTACTCAGATTATTTTTAATTTGTGATGCAGTTTTAGATCTGTGCTTCATTTGCCTTATTGATCATTAAACCCAGGAGAAAAACATGCTGAGGGCCAAGCTTATTACAAGTGTAGATCTGGAGATATTCCAGAACTGTCTGGACACAATCCTGTGCCATGAGCTCTGGCATGACCCTGCTGGAGCAGGAGGTTGGACCAGGTGTGACCCACTGCGGTCCCTTCCAATCGGACCCATTTCTGTTGAAATCAGCTAAACACCATTTTCAATGGGCTCCACATTTTCCTCTTTCTGCTGGAAGATCACTCTCTTGCATGCTGTGACATCTTGGCTGAGAAAACCCTTCGTGGTCCGTGTCTTTATGTTTTATTGTCAGTGATGCATGGCTGTATTCCTGTTTTGGAGTGGCTGCAGCACGCTGTTGATGAGATCTCAGATCTGCTGTCATGAATTGTTTACATTTGGCCAATGGAAGCAAAAGGGGGAAAATATCACAATGGCAAATTGCAGCTGGCAAATGTCACTCCCAGAAAGGGTGACAAATGAGTAATGAGTGCTCTGCCATGGCGTGTGAAGAAAGCTGGTCTTTTACGAGCACTTCAATGCAGAACACTTTTATTATGACTGACATCCTTCTCAGGGCTGAATTCCTATCACCATATCCTTCCTGAGTCTCCCTTGCTCAGGTCAGTCCTGTGAAACAATCCAGCATTTCTCAAATTGTTATTCCAGTTTGCAAACCTGGCAAACGCAGCACACACATTAGAATCTGCTCTGGGTTTACTGGGGTTGGTTTTCAGTCAGCAGCAGATGAATATAATAAGTGAAAGTCTGAAAATCAGGCTTTTAAAAAATTTTTCAGTGTGAAATATAGCTCTGGATACACAACTGTTGAGTCATCTGAGAGAGAAAATAGGGGTTTAATAGGTGCATGCTGTGTATACTTTGAGAAATGCATAAAATCACAGAATCGCAGAATATCCTGAGCTGGAAGGGATCCACAAGGATCAAGTCCAACTCCTGACCTTGAACAGGACACCCCAAAAGTCACACCACATGTCTGTGTGCATGAGTAGCAGGGGCCACAGAAAGAGGAATTGGAACCATAATTATTATATTTATTTTAATTTTGCGTAGAATCTATATAAGCATTCAATAAAGCAATCGTGCTAAGGCACCCACAAATTAATTTTTAACAGAACAGCAAGTCAAAACATAGGGAAATATCATGATGAATGAGAGGCTATATTGAGAGCTATGAGGAAAGGCTAAAAGAATTGGGATTATTCAGACTAGAGAAGTGAGTGACTTCTCATTGCAGGCTTCCACTACCTGAGGGGAGCCTGCAAGAAAGATGGAGAGAGATGATATACAGAGGTGTAGAGTGACAGGAGAATAGCTTCAGCCTGAAACAGGGCAGGGTTAGATTGGATATGAGGAAGATATTGTTCCCTGTGAGGGTGGGAACCTGGCATAGGTTTCCCAGAGCGGCTGTGGCTGCCCCTGGATCCCTGGAAGTGTCCAAGGCCAGGTTGGACAGGACTTGGCGCAGCCTGGGACAGTGGAAGCTGTCCCTGCCCATGGCAGGGGGTTGGAACTGAATAATATTTAAGGTCCCTTCAAACCCAAACCATTCCATGATGCTGTTAGAGCCTCCTCTAATAGCACCAGCCTAGGTTTAAATTCTTCTAACAACTAGTGCTCTCGAAATAAACATTGCCCCTGTGCCTCCTCCTTTCAAGTTTTCTCAGCTGCTAAGAGCAAAGAAAGGCACTTTGTAACTTGAAGTATAAAAACAGCTTTAATTTTTACTCTCTCCTTGTTTTTACAAGTTCATATATTCTATGTTTAATGTGTAACTGAAATAAGAAGCTTCTTTATTTTGTGGACAGCAAAATGACAGCATGGTCTGCAAGGAGAAGGGTGATTTATGAGGTTTCCAGGATGCAGGCAACAGGTGACTTTTGCTTAAAGGAAAGAAAAATCATGTTCCTGGCTTAAAAAAATAATCAAGTAAAAGTAAAGCCATCGAGAGAATATATGTTATCTACAATCGTTCCAGAAAGCGTTTCCTACAGAACAACAATTACAAGTCATTGTGAGTCCCTTGGGAACAGCAGTCAAAAACATCAGCAGTTAATTACTAGAACTTCCTAAATCAACCTTCTTTGGCATGACATGAAGTGAATGAGAGCAATAAAAGCAAGGAAGTGCATTGTGCTTTGTCCTGTCCAACTCCTGTTCGGACAGGCGTAGGTCACAAGCACAAATGTAACCAGGCATGAATTGTTGGGGTTTTTGTTTTTTGTTTTTTGTTTTTTTGGATTTTTTTAAAAAATATTTTAATTCTTGGCCTTGGGTTAAATTAAACCAGTGTGCTGGAAAGGCCAAGGTAAAATGCAGGGCCAGGTCTTGAGGCTGCCTAAATTCTCTGAGCTGTGCCATGGCCACACCTTCAGAGCAGAGTCCCTGCTCCAGTAAAACATCAAAGAATACGGGAAAAATCTGTCCTAGAGTGGCTGGTGAAATAAAGGGAAAACTGAACAGTCTGTTCTTATTGGGGTTTTCAAGGCAGTATATTGGGGTGCTGCTAAATGTTCTTATCTGCAGCTCGGGCAGGTGGAGATTTCTCTTTGCCTTGCCCCAAGTGCAGATTCTGTGGCTGCTGGGGTGAGTCTGGAAGAGATACCCATAGCTATGGAAAAGTGAAAATATTTCATGTGCACCCTGCTTCAAAATCGATTTCTTTGCTTTAAAACCAGCCTGAAATCAGGCTTTGCCAGCCTGAAGGATCTAGAATATTTCTCTGATAAAGCAGTTGCTGCTGGTTTTCACTAAACTTCTCATTCCTGCTCTTTTTATCTCACAGTGGGGTGGAGAAAACATTTCACCAGCTGATTTGGTGAGTCTTCCTGGGAAAAGGAGCTTTGAGTAGGGATGTGAATGGGGCACAGTTTTTAGCATCACACATCTTTGGCTCAGAGTGAATGAGAAGGAAACTCAGCAATAAAACTTGTGGCTTAATTGGAGGGAGGGAGCTGCAGGGAAAGGCACACACCAACAGAGGGAACAGAAACTGTTTTTCAGGAAGAGGTTTATAGGATCTCAAATCTTCACAGATGTGGGTGAGGAGAAGCTGGTGATTGATGTAGGGTGGCTGAAAGGAAGAGAGCACAACAAGATGTTCCCCAGACAGGGCTCCCCAGACCTTGGGAAATTATTTTTGGATTTGCAGTTGTGCAAGTCATGCTTGGTGCCATGGACGGGCAATAAACCAGGCAGAATGTTTCCCTAAGCCATTAGCATTGGTGATTAACAGCTAATCACCATAAACCCAAAGGCTCATCAAGGAGTTGAGGAACTACAATTAGGTGGAGGAAACCCAAAAATGTGATTGATGCCAATGGATTTCTCTGTTTCAGTCACTCCTGGGGCTGGTGAGCAGCTGAGAACCACTGAGATGTCTTGGCTTGGCCAAAGAAATGCTCCTCAAGGGGATTCTGAGAGCTGTGGGGTTTACTGCCCTCACAGGAACAGGGATGCAAGGGCAGGAGGATTTGAATATTGCATAAAACTCACCGTGGGATGATTTTACAGGAGCTGTGAGAGTATGTGGAAGTTATTATAGGATATTTAGAGAAGGACCAATCAATGTGGCTTGGGGAGGAGCAAGTGTGGGAAAACAGAGAGATAAGGGGATAAAAGCTGTAGAACATGCAAAAAACCTGGGCTGGCCACCCTCTGCTCTTGCTCAGCTCAGTCAGTCTCCCTATTAAACTTCATTTCCAGGTATTTTCCTGGGAAAGGGGTCCCCACAGTTTTGTGTGGGGTCTTAGGGCCAGCAGCTGGAGAAGGGGCTGTGGCTCACAGGGCTCGTGTGCTTGTGGGTCCAGGAACTGGAGACTCCAGGCTGTAGTCTTTCCCTGAGGAACTGCACTCCTGCACACATGGGTATGCCTGGTTTGGTGAGAGAGCTTCAGCCCAGCTGGAGAGAAGGGGAGAGCTCTGCGAGCTGGCCCTGGGACAGAGACTGGAGGGGCCAGAGGGTGGCAAGTTGGCTACTGGAGGTTCTGAAGGTCTCAGGCAGCTTCTGGGGAGGTTGTGGGGTGAGGATCTCACAGCAAGCAGGGCTGAGGGATGTGGAGCTGTGGCCACCTCACATCCATTGGGATCTCAGATCCAAATGCCTCTGACATCCATTATCCTGACCCATGGTCCCCCATCATCATCCCTCTGATCCTCTCTGAATTTTGGTGCTTGTGGTGATTGGTTTTCAGTCATAGTGTGAGTCCACAAGGGACAGCCCAAGCTTTTGGGTACCTATTTCAAGCTATTTTTTAAAAAGGAAATAAATTTTATGTCAATACTTTTGTAAGGTTTTTAACAGCACTAATGGGCAGCTGCAACCCCCCGAGGACTCCCTGTGCTCTGACTCTCTGGGATGGGAACCTGTTGCTCCATCAACAAATGTTCCTGAAAGGACTTGTAGGACATTGTGTGCAGACTTCAGCAACTCAGGAAAATCTCCTTTGCTCCTTCATTCCACTGCAGACATGTATCAAAGTAATATCAACCACTCTTGGTCTGGGGGAGCTTCAGATTTCCACTTCCAGGAGATAATCTCTGTCTTTTTGCTTGCCAAACAATCCAGGTTATTTTTTTCTCCCGTGTTTCTACAGATCTGGAAGTGTTTCAGGCTAGTCTGGACGGGGTTTGGAGCAAACTGGTCCAGTGGGAGGTGTCCCTGCCATGGCAGAAGTTGGAACTGGAGGATCTTTAAGGTCCCTCCCAACCCAGCCATTCTGGGATTATGTGTGATTCTGCAGCCAGTGGGTTTCTGATTTAGTATTTCCTCTCATCTTTCGCACTATAAAGGTGAACAGTTATGAAATGCCAAACCAGTGTGTTGTGCCTCAGCCCCAATACTAATCACAAATCCAAGATTAAATGCCAGGTGTCCAAAACAGAGTTTTATTAATGATTTTTAACTCCACAGCACCCCGATGGAACTCTAGCACCAGCTTCTGCTTTGCTGTGAGTTTTAATGGCAGTTAATATAAAAATATTCTCATTATCAAAAAATATCCACTATCTAGACAGATAAAAGCAAAGAGAATTTATACTCTGGATAACTTTGATCTGTATTCAAAATCCAAAGGCAAGCCACTGCCAGAGTATTTCAGTAAATGCAGATCCACTATCTTCTTCTGTTCTATATTTTCAGAAATATTTTATGCTTGGATGTGCTTACCTGCTCTTGACCAGTGCATGACCTTTATTTTCATCTGTGGTTTGTGCTTTTCAGTTTATTGATAAGGATTTTTAAAAAATAAAGGACTTTTTTTAATGAAGAAGCTCATTAACATGTCTCAATCAGGGTTTCCTGGGAAAACTCATGGCTAATTGTGCCTGTTGTTCTATTAAAGTCTGCAAATCATACATAGATTTTAAGTGTCAAAACAGAGAAACAGAGAAATAAACTATTCATATCAAGAAAGTGATGATTAGCCAGAAGATTCTATCTGGGTTTAAGTCAAAATCATAACTTACCTGTTTCTTGTACTCACTTTTTTGTTCAAAAACAAGTGTCCCTCCCAGCTGAAGCAAAGTTGCATTTTGTTTACTGCAGCATGGGTCTGCTTTCCATTTTATACCAAAAATGGGGCAAAATAAAGGGAAGAGCTTTACTTTTCCATCCCCTCTGACAAACATGAAGTTCTCTTGGGCTGTGAGGATGTGTCTGAAGAGCTGCTCTGCTCTGAGCACCCCTGACAAGGGAAGCAGAGGTTGGATATGAAGAAAAAGTTTTTCGTGGAAAGAATAATAAAGTACTGGAATGGGCTGCCTGGGGAGGAGGTGGAGTCACCATCCCTGGATGTGTTTAAACAAAGCCTGGATGTGGCACTCAGTGCCATGGTTTAGTTGAGGTGTTAGGGCTGGGTTTTACTCAATGATCTTGAAGGTCTCTTCCACCCCTGTGATTCTGTGACCCAGATTGATACCTGAATATCAGAATTGTGTGAAATGCTGCTTTCCTTTTGAGTTAAAAACCTGTCAATTTTAATTTTATCCTTGAAATATTTTGTCAGAACTCATCCACTGACTCAACTTTAGGGTCATATGAACGGATGGCCCATCCTGACCCACCTTTCAGAGCTGCCTTGGGAATGCACAAAGGCAAAGCACAGCCCAGAAGATGAATCCTGGCTTCAGAGGAATTTTCTCCCTGCTCTTTCTGAGCTTGCAGAGTCTTTAACTACTTGTTCCAGCATCAGGATCGGTGTCGTTTACGCACGAGGAGCCCTTTATGATCTCAGGGCTCAGCAGGCTCTTTTCCAGCAGGGATTTTTGAGCAATCCCAGTGCCATGTGTAGGAAACGACCTCTGGTGACATTTTCCTGCTTTTGGTCCCAGTGCCAGCCTGTGCCAAAATGTTTGCTGCTATAACAAATAAACTCAGCCACGGTGCAGTTGCCCTTTGTGTAAATCAGAAGTGAGAAGGGTGAATGCTCCAACATTCTCCAGAGCTGGAGTGTAAAACTGCTGCTTTATCCAAAATTAGCAGCAGTTGGCAGCCCCAATTTAGTCTGCACATACTTCTGAAAGCACCCATGTTGTAAATGACATCAAGTTATTATTAAATTTAAAGTGACTACCTAAAATGTCCTGTCTGCCTTTCTATAATTTGAAAATTAAATAATATAATGACAACAGCAATACATGATTGCAATAAGGGGAAGGGAAATTGGGAGAAGAAAGGAAATAACTTCAAATAACTTCAAATAAAGTGCCCTTATCCAGTTGTCTTTTGTTTACTTCTGTCCAAATATGCTTAAGGATATTCAGGGAATTCTTTATTGACTGCATTTAATTTTTTCAATTCCTATTTCTTAACAGCATGGAGTTTGAGAATGAAACTGGCACCTTTGTACTTGTACATGCAGCATCCCATTGCAAAATAAAAAGCAAAATTCCCCTGTGATTGTGAGTGGATGCTGTATAATTAGAAAGGAAACAGTTCAAGCCCAGGTTGGACAGTGCTTGGAGCAATCTGGGATAGTGGAAGTTGTCCCTGCCCGTGGCAGGGGATTGGAACTGGATGGGCTTCAAGGTGCCTTTCAACCCAAAACATTTTGGGATTCTCTCAGAATTAATCAGGGAACTTCTGTCCTGCCTTTAGTACTTTTCAGTATCCATCAGTATCTTAAGGGCCTTCTGTCCCTACTGGCATAAAATATTTAGAGTAATTCATTGCAGACCCTTACAGGTCTACACATTCCTAATTCCCAGCTAATGAGTCTGACTGATTTCCACTTATTGCTCCTTTGAGGAGAAAAGTTTTGGCATTGGATTGAAGGAAACTCAGTGTGAAAGGTAATGTATCCTATTAAAAGGGTTAAAAAGTGAAACTCCACTCCTGTTGAAATCAATATGATTTGATTTCAAAATGAAGAGGACTTCACTAAAAATGAACTTTGAGGTACCTGGCATCAAATAAAAATCCATAATTGAGAATAGTTTCTTGATTTGGTGGCTCCCAAAGCATAAAATAAATAAATAAATAGAATAGTTTTAAACCAACTGACTATGTGATATTCCATTGGGCTGGCCTATTTCAGCTGGAGTTTTATATCCATGGTGAACTTTCAGTGCTAAGTCAGTGATGGATGGTTCCTCACAAAAATAATCGTATGGTCTTTTTACAATTAATCAACTGGGTGAGCAATTACAGATTCCCAGACAAAATGTAGCCTTGACTTAAACAGAAAAATCAGTTCACTTCATGTTAAAAAAAAAAAAAAGTACAACCATTTGGCTACACAAATATCTTGGTTTTTATCTGTTAGTTTGGGTTTCCTATCAGGGAATAAATGTCTACATCCATGAAGTTTTTACCAAAGAAGGAAAAATGCAGAGTCTTTAGCCAGGTGAAAATAATCAGTCAAGACCTGACAACTGAAGGACTGTGTTTACCAAGGTTAGCAGGAAAAAAAACCCATTAAGAAAACTTGGAACTGAAACAACCAAATCTCTGATTCAACAGAAAAGGGGATGTGAGAAAAGCAGTGCTGCCACCAAGGCAAACGTGCTGGAAAACCAGCCCTGGCCAGAAAAAACGAGACCTTTCCCTGCCCCAGCAGGCACAGGAGGGACATTAGTGCTAATCACTCCCTCAGCATTCCCTGGGAAGCACTTTTTACACTGCATGCTCTCCTCATCTCCTTTTTAGGATAAGCAGTGTGGAGTGGATGATCCCAGAGCCTTCTCCTGCCAAGGAGCCAAAAGAATAATTTCTCTGTATTTAATCAACCTCCTTGGGCTCATTCTGTAAGAGTAAGAACTGAGAAGAGGCAGAAATTGGTCGCACGCCGCTCACTTTAATACTGGAATCTCCAAGACATCCCAGCTCTCTGCTTTTTAAAGATATTTCTGAAAACTTAACAACATTTTTATTTGGTTTTCACAATTTTAGAGCTGTCAAGGTAAGGAGAGCTTTAGGGACTGTTGTTATAATGACAGAACTCCCTTGCTTTCTGACTTTGTGCTTGGAAATAGCAGACCAGGTCAAACCCATTTCCATTTTAACATCTATTGGAGATGTCTCAATTCCAATATAGCTGCCTTAAGCTTTCAATAATGTCCAGAGACATTTTATTTCCAAAATATGATTCATATTTCACATTCCCCTCTAATGACTGAATCTTTAGGCTGAGCCAGTCATACCCTGGGCAGTGTGGGCAGCAGATTGAGGGAGGGGATTCTGCCCCACTGCCCCACTCAGGTGAGACCTCACCTGCAGAGCTGCCCCAGCCCTGGGGACCAGCACAGGGAGGACCTGGAGGTGCTGGAGAGAGCCCAGAAGAAGCACCAGGATGAGCAGAGGGATGGAGCAGCTCTGCTGGGAGGAAAGGCTGGGAAAATTGGGATTGTTCAGCCTGGAAAAGATAATATTTCAGGGTGACCTCATTGTGGCCTTTCAGTGCCTGAAGGGAGCTACAGGAAAGATGGAGAGAGATTGTTCACAAGAACCTGGAATGACAGGACAAGGGGGAATAGCTTCAAACTGACAGAGAACAGGTTTAAATGAGATATTAGGAAGAAATTCTTCCCTGTGAAGGTGCTGAGGCTCTGGAACACATTACCCAGAGAAGCTGTGGCTGGCCCTGGATCCCTGGAAGTGTCCAAGGCCAGGTTGGATGGGGCTTGGAGCACCCTGGGATAGTGGAAGGTGTCCCTGCCATGGGAGGGGCATTGAAAGGAGATGAGCTTTCAGATCTCTTCTGACACAAATTCTTCTGTGATTCTGTAAAAGCAGCAAGAGCTTGTTGACAGATAATGGGGTCTGAGTGTTTGGCTTCCATATTTTGAATCCCAATGTCCCAGATTTTTCTTTTCTAACAACTTAGATGGGAGTAGGTAAATAATGTTCAAATTCATACCAAATACAAAAAAATGTTCTGGAAGCTAAGGGTACACAAGCCAAGAAGATGCCTTAAAATTCTTCCTCTTCCATGTCTTTCTGCTGATATTATGTCATAACCAAAACTCAGTAACCACAATCTAAACTACACCATAGTATCCAGCACAGATCATTCTTATCCATTACTGGCTCCACAACAGTTTGGAAATGAAAGAAAAATAATATTTCCCTTTCTCTTCCCATAAATCAATGGGAACTTCTCATTAGGTTTTATTTTACATGTCAGAATAGAACTTGAATGAGGCTCCAGGGTGCACAGAGTCCCAGGCAACACTTTAGTTTTATTAAAATTATTTGCATCTGTTAAGATGCATATGAAGATTACTTGATTCTTTTTCTTCTCTTTCCAAAATACTTGGCACTCAACCTAAGTGATGGAATTTAGAGTTCTGACCCTTGAGACTCCTGTCAGCAAGCTGAGGATGCAATTTGCTTTGGGGTTATCATAGCTCTGAAAAAACTGAGCTAGATTTAACCTGGTATTGTTTGAATCAGTTTGCAATCAAATAGAAAACCAAAAATAGAATAATGGCTCATAATTGTTTTAATGTAGGCATCTGAGTTTTGTTGAGTTTTTTGGGTTTTTTTTGCATCATACAGACCAGCACTGTTGGAACATTGGAGGGCTTTATAGATTATTTTCTTTTTCATTTACCCACAGGTTTGGTCAGAGATGTTCAAGATTTTTGCTAGATACTTCTGAAAAGATATGGTTTGGAAGTTACAAATTTTCCAGGGAGGCCTGAAGCTAAAGAGAACTCTGTGTGCAGAGAAGATCTATCTGTTCTCAACAGGTAGTTCTTGTCAAGGACCTGCAGGTTCAGCTCAGGTGATCCCTCAGAATTTGATTATTCGGGTTTGAAACTTAAATGTTCTGGAAATCAGCCCAGAACTTGCATCGTTTAAGGACAAAATAAAACAAAACAAATCAAAACTTTCTGGAAGTTACTTCTGAGGTGATCACAGTGTTCTGTGAATTTAAAATAGAACAAAGCTGGCTTAATTGTGTTGACTGGGTCTGAAATACCATGAATCCTACGCCTTCCGCATAATCCTGGCAGGTTGGTGCTCTGTCCTGGCCAAATCTCAGTTGTACCAAAGAAGGAAAACATGTAAAAAAATGTTATTTCACGGAATTAGTCAATTTTTCACACGTCAGGAAAGCTACAGATGTAAACTGAAGGGGGTTTTCATTAGTTCAAAAGTAGATTATCATCAAAAGAACAGAACAGAAGGAAAAGCTTATTTTTCTCTAGAACTAAATCTATAACTTGTGAATAAACCTTTGACAACATTTCAATTTATGTTGAGCTGATTCAAATTATGTGCTCAAATTTTACGCAATATTTGGCTTCCAGCAAAAGAGAGAGTGTAAAAGTGTGAGATAAATTGACAGACAAACCACAGACTCTGCCTAGAAGTGCAGAATGTGCCTTGTGATTTCTGTCAAAGGTGTTTATGAGACCATGTTCCGTGCAGGTAATTGCAAGAATCTGCCACTAAATTCACTAAATGACTAAACTGAGTATTCTGAGCATTTCATCTGGGTTTGGGGAAAAATGGTCTTTTAGATAGAGTAGAAATAATACTTAAAGAAAAATGAGGCAGCAAAAGCAGGACAGATTGTAAATGAGAAATGTGGCCCAACAGAACTGCAGCGAAGACTGCTACAAGCAAACCTTCAGCCAGACTGCCTCTGACAAAACGCTTTCACAACTGCTCCCAGCTATGCACTTTTCTGCCAAGGCACATGAAGCAGCTCATTAGGAAGAAATGCCTTTATCTATTGGCCCAGAGTTGGGAATGTAGGTGGGGTTACAACACTGTGTCCCACAGCAGGGGCCAAGCTCCCACCAGAGGTGAGGTTCGTTGTGTGGTTGCCCTTTCTCGTTCCCTGTTGCCTTTCGTGGTCAAACGTGCCACCTTGGCCTCTCCCTGTCCTTTTCACAGCTCCAGCTATGTCTCTCCTGCAGCCCAATCTGCTTTCCTGGTTCCAGGCCTCACACTACAGAACAACATTTCATCAAAACACATTTCTAATTAATACGTGCTGGATTTGGTCCCGCCTGGGAGAAAAAGTCCAACTGATTTGGGTGGGAGGAGGATCAATCTTTGCTGTTTCTTTTTGATTAGGAATGTACCAAGATCCTGTGAAGCCTAATCAAATAAAGGGATTTGTCTCTGACAGTCTCTCTGTCTCTCCTGAGTCTTTAGGAGGCTGTTCAGTTCATTAAAAGCACCTTGGAAAATGTTGGTCTTGGAGACGGCAAAAGGCGCAAACATGATTAGCTGCAGATGAACAATTTCTTTTTAAAGATCAGGAAATTAGAATCCAAGCTTTGGAAATCTTTTCTGCTCTGTGGCACCAGCAGTTCCTTCTTGCTGCACTTGGGAAGGATTATCTGAGTGATGATTCTTTCCTTGCTGTGTGTTTCAAAGTGCACCACAGCCAAGCCAAGCAATGCACACCAGCCCTACTCTGTCAAGAGAGTCATGCTCTTCAATGGCATTTCCCCCTCTTGAACTGATGTAAAATATTCTGCTGGAAACACATTTCCAGGGCTGGAAAACCAAGTAAAGAATGGCTGGGAGTGCACCAGAGCACGTGCTGGATTGTGTAGGGGATGCCTGCTGCTTTCAAGTCGGTATTTTCCTTCTGGGAGATGCTCATGACCAGCGATTTGAATTAACAGAAGCCAAACCAAAAACAAAATTGGAAAAATCCTATTTTTTCTTTCTTTTCTAGTAACAGCTACATTTCCAAATCAACCTCGTGTCTTTTTGTCTTGGGCATTGTACACTTAAGCTGAGTTTATGCTGTTAAAGATGACCAGGGCCAGGCCTGCAATCTTCCATAATGATCTACTAGCTGAAACATTATTGCTTCATGCCATTCTTCCCTTTCCCAGAAAACGCTCAGAGATGGTTCAAATACTACCACGGGTCAGAGCCTGTTCCCAGGAGGAGGTGTGGGTGAGGCCACTCTTTTTTTCACATGGACAAAAGTTTAGCCATATGGCCATAAGATGAATCATACCACTTGCCTTCAGGGCCAAGGAGCAGGTTCTGAACTGTTTGTCCTGCTTGTGGTGGTGTATCCTTTTGTAATCAGAGAAAGGGCTTGCCTTTTAATACTTGCAGTCTCAATAGAAAAGAAAATCAAAAGGGAAAAATAAAAGAAATATTATTTTCCAGATGGTACAGAGAGATTAAAGACATGTTTGCTTAGTGCAACGGAGCACTGCACAGATGTCCTCGAGCTAGTGCTGACCTGTGCTTGATACATGCTCACCACAATGATGAATAGAATGTCTTTGCTGGCCCATCAAGCTTTAGAAATTGGCTCAAATTCCATATAAACCAAAGACCACTGAGAAGACAGTCAATAAAGTAGCAAAAAGACAGTTGAAAGGAGAGAGAAAAGGAGGAGACTTTATTATAATCCTTATATTGCATCTGGAGTGTGACTCCATCAGGTTTGGTTCCATGCAAAACCTCAGCTCTTGAGCAGTTGCCAGTGTCATTTTCTGGTGGCATTTCCCTGCCTCAGAGTTGCAAGTCCTTCAGCTTTTCATGGAAGGATCATCAGACCACAACAGTGCCTGTGATGTCCATTCATCACCTTCCTTTTTTTATCTCCTAGAATTGTAAGTTTTTTCACCTTTTAGAGTTCTGAAAGTGTCTGAATCCTGATAGAACTGCAACATGAACACTTTAGTATGAAAATGGTGTATTCATGCTCATCATGGGCCATTCCACCCTTTTTATAGAAGGACACCTCTAATCAAAGTATACTGAAACATCCCAACTCAGATTCCCTTTGCTGTGGGTAGATGAACTGGGGATTTATGACCTTGTCCTACAGTAATTTTAAGGCTGACCATATTTCCTTGATTTTTGCCCTCTTACCTTAACCACTGGTAATTTTCCCTAAAAATTTTCTGGCTGAAGACTTGCTCTATATCTTGACTGTCCACCCAGTGAAATACTTGTGACTAAATTTATCTGCCTTTTAAGTTGTTTTTAAATTGCCTTTAGCGTGTGATGTTTCCTTATCTTGGACAAGAGAGAGGAAAAAGGAAGGAGGCTATTTCTGCCATCTCTTTCCTCCTGCAAGAAACCCTCCTCCCCCTTCCCTTCTCCCTGCCTCCCAAAGCTTTTGTTCATTTAAAATTAGCCCTTTGAGGTGTTCTTGGGAAAATCAGGCTGCGCACAGCGAGCAACTCCCAGCGGGGAGGTTTGTTGCAGTAAACATGGGGCAGAACCTCAGTGAGTCACCTGGCTGGCGTCCCCCCACTGCAGGAGGGACAGGGCAGTAGGAAACCCATACAGAAACATGCCACCACCACCAGGGATGCCTCAGTAAAACCATTTCCCATCCCATCCAGGCATCCTACCAGCAATTCCCTGCAAGCGTCACTCCACTCAGTAATTAGCGGGCACTGGATGCCTGGCTCTGATCTCATTGCCATTGTTTGACCAGAGGAAGGATTCAAAACAAGGCCTGGGGCCAAAAACAAGGTCTGGAATGCTTTTAAAATTCAGGTTATCTTGCCCCCATGCCTTTTTTATTTTATTTTTTTTTCTGATTTCCCTTGCAGCTTAATTTTAGTGACACCCACTGGCCAAGGCTCAGCTGTAATGAATCCCTGGTAGCCCTGGTTGGCTTGGAGAGAAGGTGTAGTTGGCCTGCAGTGCATCAGAGCAGTCTGGTCTGTCTGTCTGCCCACACCTGCTGCTCAGCTCAGCCACCCAGGAATGGCTGGGAGCACTGTTGCCCCCAGAACTGCCTCTGCTGCAGCTTTTCCCAATAAAGGCATTGCAGGAGGGATGCAGCAAAACAAATTATCCTTTGTCAGCCTTCGATGAAAAAAAAGAAAGCACGTGGGATGTTTTATACAAACCACCTGTCAGGATCTTTCACAGAAACTGTGTGAAACGGGAAGGAGAAGAAATACACAAAATTACCTTTCTTGGCATCTCCATTATCTGTTAGGTTGCTCTGCAGTGGAACACATGGATGGAGTGTTTGTTTTGCTGGAGAGGGAGGATGACAAATGCTAACAGCCTGTTTCAGGGGCTCTGCTGTGTGGAAGGTTTACAGCAGCTTCTGACAGCTTTGAGGGCAGAGGGAAAGAGCTCTTTTTGATATTTAAGTGGTACCTGGGCAGCTTGGATGATGAACTTCTTTTCTATTCTCTTGCTTTTCTCTACATGTAAATCAAACTTCAGGTTCTAGGGATTCCAAACCTCACCTTTCCAACGCTGCAGCTATGTAGATCTTCAGTGCTTGCCTTGAAACACTGAAGACTTAAAACTTCCTTACATTAATAAAACCTTATTTACAACGAGTAAATGGGAATTTAACTCCAAAGTCTTGCCATGCACTGTAAATGAGACACATCTGGTGTCATGGCATGAATTTATCCCCTATTTTCAGCTCCTACCTTCAACCAAGCCAGCTCTTGCTGTGGAGGTGGAGCAGCCAGGGCAGCACAGATCTGAGCATGGGGGAATTATTCTGTGCCAAGGGGTGTTTTGGTATGGACCATCAGACACTGACCCCACAGGACTGGCATTCACTGCTTACAGCAAACACGGGCTGGGAACAGCACATGGCTTTGAGAGGCTGGATAAATGGGCAGACTGTTCCCGAGCAAGTGCCCATTCCTGTGACACTGGAAGTTTACAGCTCGTGGTGGAAATGGGTATGTGTTTTCTGCCCCACCAAACAGAAAGCCTTTCTTCAGCTGAAGCTGGAGATTTTATTGATCTGTTAGAATTTTGTGGTTTTATGGCATGGACACGCTTATCATGAAGGAAAAAAAAACGCAGAATCAATGGTAGGTCTGATATTTCATCCAGAAAAGAGCAATGCCCCAGAACCAGGACATTTCATACTATATTTTTGTCTTCTGTTTTAATAGACATCTTTTAAATTTACGTTTCAAAACCATCTATAAGCTCATCTTCAAAAAATACCCTCAAAGCACAAAGAAAGCATGTATCACCTGTCAGAACTATAATAATGAATAGTGTTTTCAAATAAAGATTTTATAAAAATGAATAAATATCAAAGCTCAGAAGTCATGCATATGAGCCCTACCAGGAAAGTATTTCATTATTTAATTTTTTAAATAATTCTTTCATTTCTAAAGAATTTTTCATTAAAAAATCGATTTTGCAAATTTAGCATTTCAGCAGATTGATCAAATATGATAAAGAGAAACAAATAGAAAGCCATGCATGAGTGAAAGGATAACGAAGAAATAAAAGACAGCAAATTGTTGTCTTGAAGTAAAACAAACAAACAAACAAACAAACAGGGGAGTGAACATGAAGAAAACCAAAAGGCTTCATAGGCTGAGATCTTGGAGTGATGAGGATGAACTAATGTGTCCCTCTTGCTTGGGTTTGAGTGACCTTTATAGAGTTCTACATTCATGTGAACAAAGGACTTAAATTCAGGCAAAGAAATGCAGAACTCAACTGCCTATGGTTGAATTCCACCAGATTTCCATTGTGATGACTAATAGAAGGTGGACTTCTATCCAATAGAAAATTTCATCTACCTTAAAAGAATTCTGCTTCTCCTTCCCATATCTGGTGGGAGGAGGAGAAGTCACATGTCAGTGTTTATTCTGCCTCAAAGATTTTACATAGAAAACCTGTTTTGTGGCTCTTATGATCTTGATATCATGCATGGTAAATATTAACAGTGTTTAGGAATTTTTAAAGGGAAGTTTTCTCAGCTTTTGAAACATTTGCCTTCCTTAGCACCGAAATTTAATGTCCCTTGATTTTGCTGCCCAGAACTGTGCAGCCCTGTATAAGGTAATGAGGAATTCCCTTCCTTTAATATTTGGGAACAAACAAAAAAGCAGAAAACAAGTTTTCCCTCTTCTCACATTTTACCTAGGATACAGTTTCCATAGCATTTTCCTTTCAGGAACAGACCAGTAGGTAAAACTTTTTCCTTAATATCCCTGATTTCCTGTTGTATTCTGGTCTCTCTTGAATCATGGCTCTCTACTGACTAATTGAGCAGGATGAATGTTGTGACGTTGAGGTTCAAGACAATGCACACACAGGTTCTGTTGTTATCCACGTGGAAAAGATGAAGTTGAGGGCTGTCTTTGGATTCCCAATGGCATCACCAAACCCTGGCATCAGTCCTAGGAAGGGTTGGAAGTTGCTGTTCATAGCTGGTCTCTGATGGGAGCTTGTTGACCTCAGTGTGAGCACCTTTTCCTGGTCACTCTCTTTCCTGGGCCCTGACCAGCTCTTCTGAGCTCTTTGGTGCCTCCTTGCTCCATCCTGCCTCGCTGCTTTGTGTATCTTGGAAATATTTCCAGGCTAAGCAGTGGATGTGTGATAGTTCAATGAACTGTAAACCACCCACTCAGATCACCTTCTGTATGCCCTGAAATGAATTTAGCCCTTGTCTTTGACAATTTCAGTGTGTTTTTCTGAGGAGAGTAAAGAATTTAACCAGGTTATAGGGGATGACACGTTGTCCAGCAGTGTCTAGCACAGACTTCGTTTTGAAGTTAAGTAAATACAGGTGCATGTGGAGCTTGTTGCAAAAATACATTTTCATAGAAACATAAAATATGCTGTGTTGGAAGGGACCCACCAGGATCATCGAATCCAGCTCCTGGCCTTGCACACACCAAAAATCCCACCCTGGGCCTGAAAGTGTTTTCCAGATGCTTCCTGAATCCAGGTAGACTTGGAGCTGTGCCCATTCCCTGGGGAGCCCATTCAGTGCCCCACCACACTCTGGGGGAAGAACTTTTCCTGGTATCAACCTAAGCCAAAAATTCTATTTGTCTCCATCCGAAAAGGACACTTAGGCAAGAGGAACTCAGGGTTTTAGGGGGCTCTAGGTCTGCCATCCTCATGCACTCCTGGGACACTGGGAACACTCTCTTTGTTAAAGGGAACAAGCAAGTGATGCCCCCATTCCCTCTATCATGAATCCCCAGGACTCTTTGCTACACTTGAAGGAAGGAGTGGGGGAAACAAAACAGAAAAAAATCCAGGAGCATCTTGAGGACTGTCAGGAAAAATCAGATGGGACATGAACTCATGCTAAATGGAAGTGAAAAGACCACTTTCATCTTACTCTTCAGGTGTTTGGAAGACTGATATGGTTTTTACTTGTCAAAGTTTCTAGTGAAGATGACNTGAAAATAATTAAAGGAATAGAGAGCCTTTTGTTCTCTATTGATGCTTTTTAAGCGTTCCTTTGAAAATAATTTTCTGAAAAAAATAGTGGAAACTGATATTGTCCCATGGATTCCAGAGAAGTCAGCAAGTTCAATAGCTGCAAGGATAGGTGGATTTTAAAGCTAAATGAGATCATTTTAATTATGTGGCTTGTACACTTCCTAACCCAGGCCAGCATATCTAAGCCAGTAATTCCTGTGGTGAGTTTCATAACATCTGGTTGAGATATCCCAAGTGTTTCTTAACTAGGTTTCATAAGGCACCTCTTCATCTCAGCCCTCACCTCTTATCAGTATATGTTATTTGATGAAATATTCCTGTTTTATCAGTAGAATAATGGAAGGAATTTTCAGGGGTGTCTCAGAGAGTGAAGCCCTTGAATTTTAGCTGCAGAGGCTTGAGCAACATGAAGGACTTCAATGCAGGTTTAAAAAGGGTGTCTCCACAATCGTGGGCATGAGGAGGTGGATAATGAAGAAAATCTCCTCTTAAGCCTTTCAAATTTGCCCAGAGTGCTTGTTTTCCATCCCTTGGAAAACCTGAAGTATGGTAAGAATATCCAGCAAAGCAGGAACGATTCGTTCCGAGCTGTTCAACACTTTCCCCCTTTGTTTTCTCCACATTATCAACACACTGGCTTTGGTTTCAAACCCGAATTAATCACTTTGCAGGCGAGCAGGCTGGCTCTAGAGGTTTGCAGTGTTTTCTTCAGAGGGTGGGATTATTTTGGAAGTCAAGGGAAGAGTTGCCAAGCAGCTGCCAGAGCTGATGGATAGAAGGCAATTGCAGGAATGTCCAGAAATGTTTCATTGTTCTTTAGCTGTTTAAACAAATGGATGCAGGATGAACTCCAGGTTGTGCTGGGTGTGGGCATTGGCCAAGAGAGAACTTTGCAAATGTATGTGTATTTTTTTTTTTAAATGGAATTTTGTTGTTATTTCCACTGTTTCTGCACGCTGGAGAATTCCAAGAATATAATAACTTTAGTTTGTGTTGTTGTTGTTGAAACAAATTATTTGAATTCAGAAATTGGTTTGAGAAAGGATTTGTAATAAGTTAGGACCTATTAGACCTAAATTACTTCACTCTGTTACAGTGATTGCTGAAAGTGCTGCTGATACCAACAAAACCTGACTATTTTTATCAGGGAACAGTAACTCCACATGCAGTGGTGTCTTTATATTAGAAGATTACCTGGGCCAGCACATGTGCACACACCATGAGAGCATTTCGTATTCTGGGTTGAAGAAGTTTCATACCAAACTGGAACAAACTCCCCTTCCAGGAGTTTGGTTGAATTGGAAAAGAAGTGAAAGCACAGCTTGTAAACCTGAAATTTCTTACATGCATAAAATGCATGTGGAACACAAGCAGTTTGTCCCTCCATCATGCCCTGGGATTAATTAATTCAGGAATATTCATTTACAGAATGAAGACAAATTATGATGACTGAGGACTACTGAAGTGCCTGGTATTTAAGCAATACTTATACTACAAGAAAACACTGTCAGCCCTGAAATTAGGCTTCAAAATCTGTCTGGAAGTGAACTGCTGCTGCTGAAAAGAATGGTGTTGCACCTCTGGAAAGTCAGAGAGTGCTCAAGTGCCCAAAAATGTCAATTGGGTTATGATTTAGCTCTAAATAAATGGTAAAAAATTCCTTTGCCCCACTGAGGCAGCACGAGGCCTTTAGGCCAATTAATTAAATGTTGACAGTGATACTGTCAGATTAAGGGATAATTTACCTACAGAGGATTTGCTGCTAATAATGGAAGCTGTTATCAGTTATTAGGTTTTATAGACTGAATATTGCCTAAGTAGGAGAGTGAGGCCCTCTGTAACTGGACTTATTCCCTGCTGTCTTCAAAGATATTTGCAAACTTTCTCATGTGGTTTTGGAGTTGTTGAAAAGGAATGCAATGACTCTGCAACCTGTAGTATGAAATATTATTCATCATTCTGACCTTTTGAGAAGGTTTTGGGTTTTGGGATGGTGTTTTTTGTTGGTTTTGGGTTTTTTTCTTGGTCTGGCTTATTCTGTGGAAAAAATGGAGATTAAAAAATCAGAGGAGGAAACAGTGGAGTGAAAAATGATGTTTTCTGAAATATTTGCTTTGTTAGAGATGGGAGTTTCTTCTCCACCTCATATTTTGTTATTTGGGGCCGCCCTGTTTTCTTGCATTGACTTGTTCTGAAGATATTTTGGTCACATTAAGCAGGCACGGAAAAATCAACTAAATAAGTCAGAATCAAATCTTATCATGGGGAATATGCCCCTTGGAGTGTCTTACTTTTCAGTTATCATGTTTCCAGAACTATGTGCATCCCTCTGTAGGCTCCATAATTCAGGGAATAGACATTGTGGCGAGGGAGACATTCCTGTCACCTCATTTTAAAACCAAAGTTTGACACAAAAGTCAGAAGTTTAGGATTCATGCACTTATTCAAAGGAAAGGGATGTGTTTGGTGAGAGCCTCTGGAGAAGCCTCTCCTTCAA
>VZTT01012918.1:27399-38194 GCA_013400855.1 Buphagus erythrorhynchus | reverse complement strand
TTTATTTAACTCTCATTTTCATACCAGAAAAAAACTAACTGAAAGCTACTGCTGAAAGTACTTTAATCCAGTTCCTCAGTCAATATAAAATGCCCTAAATGACTGAAATTAAGTCTAGTTTAAGGCTAGTACTGAATATCATCCACACAGGTAAGGTGGAGCAATTGCACTGAATTATTCTTGTATTGTGTACAACCTCTGGTACTTCTCTACCATTGCTCTGGAGTCTGCTGGTGCTACTGTATTTATAAATTGCTTCTGGGTACCTACTCAGTAAATCACCAGAAATGTAACAAAAATCAATATAAGAAAAAAACTTCTTGCTGCTGCTATGATTTTCTTCTAATTGTATACAGCCTAAAAGGTTCATATCAAAGCTACTTCTGAAGCTTCAAATCATAATTTTTCTTTTCTGTTACCTAGTTTCTCAACATATGGACTCATTTTACTATCAAGTAGAATCATTCTAAGACACAGTTTTAGTCTGCTTGGTTTACTGGTGCATTTGTGGGCACAAATGATTCTCATGTCTTTGTTCTGATAAGAGCCACTGTTCTCATGTAATACGTGACAGTTCTTTGAGTGGTTGGGTTAAAACTTGTCTTAAAGCAGTCTGACTTGGCCCTACATGATTTTGGCCCAGGACCTGGATGTCAAAATCTCTGGTCAGGATGAATATCTTCCTCTTGGTAGGTAAAAAATTAAAGTATTTTCCAGATAAGGACTTATTAATATGTACGTGTTGCTGTTGAGAGCTACAATAAGATTCCTATTGACTTTCCATGAGAGTTACTGTATCATTTACTACTGAAACTCTTAGTCAGTTGCTCAATGATTTCCCTCATCTCCTGATGAAATATTTTGGTACAGAACAACAGTCCCCCTATAACTATTTAATACAGCATTCCCACAGATGGAGGGTGGGCAAATGGGTATAAAGGAACAGTACTGAACATTTCCCAGCTATCAGTGTGGATGGACACCATCCCAGACTTGTAAGAAAATGCTTTCTTCCTAAAGTCCCAACCTTTCCTCAAAAGAGAGAGGCTCATTTATTTCTTTAATTTTGCCCACAATACATTTGTGAATGGAAAGCATGAATGGAAAGCAGCATGAAACATAGTGGAGCAGACACTCTGATGCAAGTTTCTGGGGGGCTTGTACGAGGATTATTTGAGCTCTGGTGCATCTTTGGGAGACAGACAAACAACTTGAAACGGGTGTTTAACAATCAGATACCTTTGACTCTAAGCACAAAGAAATGAATGAGACTTAATTACCTTAGAGACAGAAAAAGATGTGGATTAAATTTGAGATTTTCATTGTCTTGCCATTTTTAACAGTCAAGTGATGGGGAAGTGGGACAGAAGACATCTGAAATATTTACAGAGTTTGGGAATAGCAAAGGGAGAAATACAGGATAGAAGGTTAATGCCATCTTTAATATGGAAAAACTACTCTCTTCCTGTGACACATGCCTTTGGGATAATCTTGATAAATGCATGAGTATGATCAAAATGTCAGCCAGATTTCATTAGTTTCTATCTCCTCTTTGAATTCTCTTCTCAGTCTAGAAGTTGCCTGCAAGTCTAGAAGTGGAGATTATCCAGATTACACAGCTACAAGGACAGTTTTTGAAAAGGGGCAAAAGACATTTCTAAAATAATTCCTCTTCACCCCTGTAACTCTAATGAGAAATCTGAGGCTCTCACTGTGCATGTGCATGCATATATATGGTCTGACACTCATCTTGGGATCATGCTACATAGGATTCATGTTGTTGCATCAACCTAATAACTGCAGTGCTTGGGTGCTTGGCAAAACTGAACTGCTGGCTGGAAGGCTATTTTGGGGGTTTTAATATCATAACTGTAAATTATGCCTCTAACTTTTCTTCTTTCACTGTTCCTAGTTAAGAATCATACTGGTTTATTCAATTTTGCAGCATGATTGCATAAGAATATTTGGGGATACTTTAAAGTACTAGAAGAGATATAGTAAGAGGAAAACTTACCTAGGATCTTTGCAGAGAGCCCCGAGTGGCCTTTAGCTGACAGCCTTCAAATGTTAGGGACTTCACTGAGAGAGGATCTTCCCCTCCTGAGAGCAAAGAGTCTCTTGTATTATTTGGCCTAAAAGGTCTCTCTGTGTTCTACTCTGACAATCCACCTGCCTTGTCTGGACAGGGATTATCTCATCATATACTAATTTCATTGAACTCTTAGGTTATACTTGTGGGGCATCAGAAAAAGAAAAAACATTTAAAGCAGGCTCCTTGTTAATACCATAGCAGTGGGAATTGGTTGCATCTGCTTGCTGAACACTGATAGATCACATACAGCCTTGCTGGGATACCTGAGAAGACATCCTTATTACTCTCCTCTACCTGCATGGAAGGCTTATGAAGGATCTGGTGTCAGATAAACAAATATCATAAGACTGTCTCTAAAAGCTTTGTAATATTTATAATGCCAAAGTTCTGATGCTGCCTTATCTCAGACCTGTACACCCAGTTCCTGAAAAATTAGGATCTCTTGATGTTTTTTCTTATTCCGGGTCTGAGTCTTCCCTCAAAATCCACATTGCAAAAATCAGCTTTAACATATCAGTGGATTAGTGAAGCACACTTCAAACTGCCTAGCTGCTGCCTTCAGCTATCAGCGAAAATTGTGTGGATGTTTTATAAAAATTTTCTTTTTAAGCAATAATAATAGTGATAATGATTATTATAGTGTTATTTGTTAGTGTTTTGCATTACAGGTCAGCTAGCCCCTGAATCAATGGATGCACTGTATCAGAGTTACATGGCAGAGAGAATTTTTAAAACAAAATTTGGATTCTTCTCAGAACAAAGAGAGAGAATCAGACTGTGCCCAATGGAGTGCCCTAGAACACAAACAAAAGCACAAAGGAACTACAGGACCAAAGGAAAGGGAAAAGATATCTGAGAAAGAACACAGAAGCTGAGTTTGCTGCAAATCCGTGCAGCAATGTTTTGGCATTATAGAAGATAGATAAGAAGACAAGAAGGTTAGAAAAATGTTGTGGTAATGAATCTTGGAGCAAAGTGCAGGAGAGGGGGCCAAATATAAGCAAAGTGTTGGTAGTAAAAGTGACCAAAACATGGTGGAATAATAGTCTCTGGAGGAAACTGAGAAATTAGGGGAATGAAAACAAGAAATTGCACTTAGACAAAAACAAAGAGGATACCTGCATATATATATACATATATCAAACAAAGGAGTGTACCTCTTCCTTATCTGTGTACACAAAAAAGTCAACAGTCCAAGCCAGAGCTTCTGTCAACATGGTTATTATACACAAGAAGGGATGGGTAGCTAGGAGAGTGGGATGAGAGTTACAGTGCATTAGAACAAAAATATAGAGGGAATTTCTAAAGCCCAGGATCTCATACTTCTCACAATAAAGCAAACAAGGCAACTGGCAGAGTTCTATAGGGAAAATGACATCACTGCAGATTTTTAGGGATAATCATTTAACTGGATTAGCCCCAAAGTGCTGTGTCTAAAATCAGCATCCCTGTCTCTTTATGTACTCCAGATGAAACACATTAGCAGAAATATGGCAAGGGACATTCACAATGCACTGTTCTACATTATCAGCATTTTTTACAAATCTGCAATTAGTCTAAAGGGCCTGGGTAAATTAGGCCTCTTGATAAATGAAGCACCTAGACAGGTCTCAGATTTATTTGATCTAGCTGTCCTGCTGTCCAGAGCCTGTCGGCTAGGCTGTGGAACAGAGATGGTGGGAAAGTCTATGAAGCCAACGTACCTGTGAACTGCTGAGCAAATGGTGAAAAGCCCTGACTAGTGTTGCTGACTGATTAGATTTGAAAGTTTCTGCCAGGAATAGTGTAAGCTTAGGGAAAATGAACGAATAAGTTAAGAGATTCTCTTCAAAATTAGGTATATGTATGTGAAATCTTCTGATATTATAGTGACAGGGACACTCAGTGCCTGAGACAGAGAAGAACGAATATGTACAATCAGAGAGAATCAGAGAGAGAGAGAGATGGGGAAAGAGGGAGAGGAACACTTAGTGAAGACAAAGCTAGTATTTTCATATTGTACAAATTCTGGAGAAAAAAAGGATGCAATGTTATTAACTCTTCTCCTACCCCTGATCCTAAACAAGTTGAGAGATGAATATTTGCACTCCTGAAGGGAAGACTAATAGCTTCTGTTATTTTTCACCCCCAGAGTAATTTTAAAGAAAACAATATACTATAATAGTGCATCTTTGATACATGCAGCTATTGCTTACATGTACAGCCTGCTCCTAGCTATTTTAATACCTCCCCAGAGCTAACTGTCACACAATAAAGTTGCTGTCACTGGGAAGCAAAAATAGTCCGGGGGCAAAAGGTAGAGGTAATGTCCAGAACATTCTTATTTATATCTTGAGATCATCTGCAGTGATTTCCATCTACAATGTGGTGACACCTGCCAACTCCTCTCCTGTCGCTCTTGCTGAACTCAGCTGAACAAGCCAGTTAGGATTTTCCAGCAGATGTTCAGATGTTTCTCTTCTCTCCCTCTGTCTTTGTTGCCTTCTGTCTTTAAAAGCCCTGTAGGACTCCAGGCTTGCAACTGCACCTAGCTTCTCAGAAACTATGACATCCAAAGTTCCACTTATTGCAGTACTCAGATCAGCAGAGCTAATAATTGAACATAAAGACACTTTATATTGGTTGTGAAAAGCAGGGAAGAGCAGCAGAAGGAACTAGAACTTCTGGACCCATTTATTTCTGAAGGAAGTGCAGAGAGCTGCCACTCCTGTCTGACTGCTTCTTTACTCCCTGATCACTCAGTGTTCTTTAGTAAACCCACATTGATTTCCCTGTCGATAGTGTTCCCTCCAATCACAAAGAAACCATCAGTGCCAAATAAATGGCTAAGTGTTTTCCAGCAGCACACTTAGATAATCCACCTTATAAAAAGCTTACTTTGCTGCTGCATCTCTCTCCTTTCAAATGAGTACACTCTATGTGATCTTAGAAGAAAGAAAGAAATCTCTTGTGCCTACCAGGGACCCAGATTCACACTGGAAGTGCACAGTGCATCCAATTACACTGCAGTTTGATCCTGCTACTTTTCAAGACCTTCTAAATTATGGAATTAAAATGGTTTAGTGGAAAAAAGGACTGGTGACACTAGCAGTGTTAAGAATTTAGAATGTGCCTTCTCATATATTAAAAAAGGCTCTTTGAATATCAAAGAGATTTAAGAATTTTTATTCCTTTTTAAAGCTGTTTTAAAACTGATTAGGCTTTTTAGAAGATGTCTGTCTCTTTCCCACTGCCTTTTCTCCCAAGTCTTCCCTCCTGCTGATTAATCAAACTTTTCTTTGTTAACATAGGGCACTTCTGCCAAAAGATTATCATTTGCCAAAGAATGAAGCAGGCAGCCCAGCACTGAGACCTGGCACTGTTTTGTGTTGAGGTCTCCTAAACACTGTAGGTGTAAAATGACTAGAGAGAATCAGCACTTTTCCAACTACTTAATCTTTCCAACAACAACAAAAGTGCCTGACACTATTCTCATAGGAAAAAAAAAAAGGAAAACAGAGAGGGAAGCTAAAAGTTCTGATGTCCTGTGCACTTGAAAATCATAAGGGAACTTCCTTGGGAAATGTCTGTGGGTTTTTCCGTAGGGAGGTGAAGCCAGATGTATGTCTGTTTGTCTGTGAATGAATGCGCACTAATCTATGTTGAGGCTGAGGGCATCTGCATCCATGCATCCTAGCCTATGCCGCACCACGGTGAAAATGTTGATATTCACCATTTGAAAGTAATTAGCAGGCCTGTTGTCTTTAAAGTATTCCCTATGTTGAAAATGCTTACAATAATAAGCACTAATTGCTTTCAAAAGGCAAACTGGAACCACTGCATCTGAGTGGCGTTCCACAAGTGAGCACAAAGGCACATGTGTCTGTGGGTGTAGAGATACATATGGATGTGTGTATATGCATGTTTGCATGTGCATATGTGTAGATGTGAGTCTAAGATAAAACATACGGCCATGAAACACATAAGATAAAACACACTGCCAGAAACTGAAACCTTCTGCATATGTTATTCCTGTCCAGGAAAGAAAATAAGAGATAAGGTGACTTACAAAGGGCTAAAGAGAGAGGAAAGCTGACAGGCTATCCTGCAGTATCTGAAGGGAAGAAAGCACAGTCTTGTGGTTCAGGCACAGAACTGCATATGACCAGCTTTACATGCTGGGACCAGTCTTGCCAGAACCAATCGCCTGCTGGAAACAGTCTGGCTTTTAGGGACATTCACCAATACACTGGGACTATGACAGAGGGGTTTTCAGCAGCCTTGATCATCATCAGAAAGAGAGCTGAAGAGATGTCTGATTTTTTTCAAGCTCTAGGATGTGAAGTTTGGCAATGAAAAGAAAATGTCTAAACTTAGTAATGCTTCTTTAATGGTCTAGCTGATGACCTTTTTCCACCATAGAGGATCTCCTGAGGGTAGCACTGTGGCTCAGTTCATAAATGCTTATCAAATATATTGACATTCAATTCAGCTGCTCTGAGCCATGTTGCAAAATGTTCTCACTCCATGAGGAATGGGTTGCTAACAAGCCTGTATCTCTTCTCACACCAGTGTAAATCAGAAGCAACACCAAAACAGTCAACGTAAGCCATACTGTCATCATATTGGAATGAACAAGGGGAAAATCATGCCTGATTCTGCTTGTCGGTTTACAGCTAAGTTGGAAATCACATGCTTGGCCCTAACTGAACATTTCTAAGTGAAACAGAACTTTAGTTGAGTTTATTCAAGCCCCACAGTAAAAATTAACCTCGCCTGCACTGTCAGCAATAATCAGGTAAAATCCTGTGGAACTGTAAAGTTGCAGATGAAAAAAAAAAAGAAGCTGCCAGAGAGGATAGTATTACCCTTTCTGAAGCATCAGAAGCTGGGATCAGAGCTCACCCTCAGGACTATGGCTCCCAGAAATGCACAGCCCTTGCACAGTTCTTCCACTGCTCTGTAAAATCCAGGGCAAGATATGCTGTGGCCGTCTCTGGCAGCTCTACTAGGCCAAGCAACGAGTGCTTTAGCAAATCATCCTCACATCTGTGAATAATAATTGGAACACAGATTGGGGATGGCTCTCCAGCACAACATGTCTCTGTGGGGAGGCTTGCAGTTTCCTGCGGTGAGAGAGCAAGCGGGAGGTCTGTCAACTCCTGGAAGACCCATTCTTGGAGATCCCAGCTTGCTCTGGTTTGGCAGGAGAGGAGGAGGCCATGAGCCCTCTAGGTTGGCAGGGCTGATGCTGAGTGGATTTTCAGAGCTCTGCTGAGTCTTGGAGCTGCACCACGCAGGTAGCCCTGCCATACAGAAATTCGGGAGGGAGCCCCTGAAGGACAGACAGCCTGCCTGGTGGTGTGCTCCCCAGCAGTAGCACCAGTGTCGTCCCCCTGCAGAAGGAACCTGGGGCCCACAGGTCCACTGTCACCCCCAGCAAGGCACAGCTCTAGCATGAACTCATGGGGAGTCTTTGCGTGAGCAGAGGATGAGCAGCCCTTCTCCATTTCAATGTGTGGGTACTCCAACACTTCAGCTTGCACCAGGTCAGGTTCAGGTTAGATATCAGGGAAAATTTCTTCACTTCCAGGGTGGTTGGGCATTAGGACAGGCTGTGCTGGAAAGTGCTGGAACTACCTTCCCTGGAAGTGTTCAAAAGGCATATGGCACTTGGGGAAATGGTTTCGTCATGAACATGGCAGTGTTAGGTTACCAGCTGAAGTCAATGATCTCAGAGGTCTTTTCCAACAGTGATTCCATAATTACATGGTACTACTTACTTCCAACTGTGTTTGGAATGCAAATTCTGGGGGGAAAGAGCTTAGCATGAGATAGTACTATTTTTTTGGTAAGAAGGAATCCTTAGAAACAGTAAAGTGACTGACTGTGTGTTCCTCTGATGTTGTCACTGTCCCTATAAAACCTACTTGCCTCCCTATTGGCCTCTCTTCATCTTTGCTGGCATTGACTTTAGACACTAGAGCCAACAGAGTCTTTGTATCTCCCCCATTTAAAGTACTGTAAAACATGACCGAACAGGGAATATCAGAGGCCATTAAACATGCTTTAAAAGTTCTTTAATTTGATGTATCATGATAACTGCACTTTAATAAAAGCAACCTCTGGCCTTAATAGCCATACAATAAACTGTTATTTATATGAGTCAACGTGCCTGGCTGAGCCTTCCAGGTGTGCCCCAGACTTCAAATCATCAGAGCAATCCAGAGGGAGGACGTTGTCTGACAGAACCCAAACAAGGCTTATAAACAGGTGCCATTTTGCCTAGCCGCATCTAGGGGTATGCTGGCTATATTAAGCGCCTGGCACAACATGGCACTTTCAGTGCTTTGATTTATTTCAGTATTACATTTAATTGTTTCCTTCTTGCTGAAGCTTTAACATGCAATGCTTGTAAATATAACCTGCACCCTCCATATGGCATGCTGGTTTTCCATTTTCAAATGCAATCGTCCTGGAATAATGACTGTGGTATAACTCAATTTGAGTTCTGCTGCTGGGGACTTTATTACATAATGCTTTCTAATTGACCCTCATAGTTTAATAAGACAGAACATTTCGCCAGAACATTGACAAAAGTTATTAATTTTCACTTCAGCAGAGACCAGTGTCCCAATTAAATCCCATGATAATGCCTGACTGACTGACTGACCTCATTATGGCTAATGCTTATTAGTCCTGCAGAGAGGATAACATCACACACTGTTAAAATGGCTAAATGAGCACATACAACTATTCAGCATGATTATAATTTACATACATGACTAATTTTACTCCACCAGTCCTTGTCTGGTGAAACTAATGCTGTAAACTCCTGTCACACAACAAGATAGCCACTGAGAATTTTGAATGTATCATAAAAACAGACCTGAAGTGTTTAAAAAGAAAAATCCACCCAGTTAAATCATGCCTGCCTTCTTGAAAAACAGTTATAACTAATCATACTATGTATACTTCAACTGGTAATGTGCTTATGCATGTTTCTTTTTTAAAAGTAATTACTTCATTTTCTCTAATGAACTAAAATAATGGCTAAGATCAAACTTTTCTGAAAGCACTTTTATGTGCCTTACAGTTTAACTGCTCTTCCTTGTGAAGGGCTGTGTTTTTACATTTTCTTAGGAGATGTTAAAATGTAGTGTACATAGCGATTTTGTGTTCATCAGAACCTTTTCTTCTGCCTCTTTTAACAGTTCCCCTCCAGGAAATCACTTAAGCTAAAATCCATTATTAATTATAAACTATAGAAAGCACAAGTTGAAAAAAGTCACCTCTTTTGACAGAACCTTCTGAAAGAATGGCAGCATTTTTCATGTGCTTTTAAGAAGAAGGGTAGGTGAGTACAGTGTAAGGAATTCTTACGCCCTTTCAGTATGGTTTTAAGTTGTTATAAGTACATACATCTCATGATATGAAGCGTGTACCAATACTCCATCCTCAAGATTTTCTGTGGGTTTATTGCATCCTTTTCCCACAGGATTGTATATTTGACAAAGAGCAACAGTGAAGGCCTGTCTCCCAGGATTTGGTTTGTTCAGAGGCAGGGCAGTGTGAACTTTCAGAAGAGACATTTACAAGACAGGACAAGACTCATAGATGCTGGTAGATGAAGATAAATAGCAACACCCACTACCACATATACGCACATATGCAATCTTACCAGGACCAGGTGATGGCCTAGATTTTCAGGTTAACGAGGTTAACTTTCTCAGACACACCTTAACAACACCACAGTCTATATACCATTGCCTTTCAGCAAGATTTATCCCATTATGGCGTGGCATCTCTGAAAAAAGTACTTCCAAGCCATGTTAGCACTGGCTCAGGGGTCTAGGTTTATGACCATAAAAGCAAAGCCAAGTTCATGCAGAGAAGTCATTGCCACTGCATAAAGGCTGCACACATGAGAATGGCTGCCAAAGAAGAGTCCCTTTCCTTGTATCAATTCCTTCCTTCTTTTTTCCCAGACGTATCACTTTTTCATTCATAAATCCAATAACTCACAAGACTGGGTTGAGTCTTTCAGCCTTCTTTTCAATCACATTTTCTGCGTTCATTGCTTGCAGTCACATACCTCACACCAATGCCTTCAATATACTTCTTGCTCAATCTCCATCTTAATCACGTTTCATCTTCTGTCATTACACCTTGGAAAGGAGTATAGCTGACATTGTCTATAAAAATGAAGTGCAAACATAGCAGAAAATTAACTCTTAGACATATACAACAGATGTTTGCATGGCTACAACCGAGCCATGTTTGGCTCGAATCGAAAGAATTTGGCCCACTATGTTTGTAAATAAAACCTGGAAAATGCTGAGAGATGCTAATTAAGTTGATAGTGTATTCTTAATTTAAAAATATATATTTGTCTTTTGCCATTTAACTGTCATGTTTCATTTCCAGTAGTGTTTTGTTCATTAACAATGTGATGAGACATAACATAGCGTGATCCTTCACTGTGTAAAATAAGCCAAGCAATTGTGAATGCATTAAAGAAACATCTGATCACACCATGGATTATGTAAACAATTACTCCAAACAGAAAATAATATACTGTAAAATAGATCTTCAGTCCTGGTAGATACCTTCTCCATACTCTATTTTGCTACCACTTTTAATTGTTCTTTTCAATGCTTAGGGGAGGGAGGGAGGAAAGAGGGAGGGAACAAAGGCAGGAAGGCAGGAAGGAAGGCAGGAAGG